>SNQJ01S0191331.1:0-17998 GCA_010110895.2 Picea sitchensis
TATCCCTCACTATTTTGACCACCTCGAGAACATGTTTCTCGAAGGTGGGGTGTATGTAACGCCACCTTTTGACTTAGACAACAAGCATTACCTGAGGACTAAATACTTTATTTTCTAGTCATAGTGAAACTATTAAGTGATACTCTTAAACTTTAAAATTTACGAACTTTTATGAATGTTTAAATGTTATTTGATGATGATGTATGTAATGCGATCTATTATGTGGATGTAAATTTACGAATGTTTAAATGTTATTGATGATGATGTATATGCTGCGACACATTGTGAAAATGTGAATTGAATGAATGTTTAAATGTTGTTAGGATGATGTTGGATATTATGCAATCTAACTTGAGTAAATGATAATCTAGTGAATGGGTGTTGAAATTGAATTATGGGATATTGTGAGATCTATTTCTAATTGGAAACCTTTGATGTACTTTTATAGGTACGAGGATACCAAATTTAAATGATGCTAGTATGCAATTACATGATGATAATGCATGTAAATGTATGAGTTCGTGTTACAGACTAATCTGCAGCTTATGGGCTATGAAATAGCCAAGAGATAATGATGATGAAAGTGTATATCAGGATCACTGACCGAGAAACATTATGGTATGAATATTGTATTGGAAATTTATATTGGTTTGGATGCATTGTTATGATACATGGATTAGTGCATGATTTCAGGTAACGACACTACCCAAAACTGAATAAACGATGACAAAACCTCCAACAACACGGTGCCTGATGTACTTTTATAGGTACGAGGATACCAAATTTAAATGATGCTAGTATGCAATTACATGATGATAATGTATGTAAATGTATTGAGTTCGTGTTGGCAGACTAATTCAGTAGCTTATGGGCTATGAAGCCACAGATAATGATGATGAAAGTGTATATCAGGATCACTGACTGAGAAACATTATGGTATGAATAGGCTGGAAATTTATATTATTTGAGTAATTGTTATGATACATGGATTGCATGATTTCAGGTAACGACACACTACCCAAACTGAATAAACGATGACAAAACCTCCAACAATGGTGCCACTATATGACCCATCATCAGGTGGGGTGTTGACCTGGTTCTGTTAGGAGGGTGGAGTCATTTCCACCGTGTATCCCTCCATTGTAGGGTGTGGGCCATCGTAAGTGGACCCTAGATCTGATTAGAGGGTGGAGGTATTTCCACCGTGTATCCTCCGAAAACCCGAAGTCATGGGAGGAAGGTGTTGGTTCACACTCCCCAGGTCGTGTGATGATGACCGTCAGTTGCCTCGTTAGGGCTTGGTTGAGATAGCGACACTTCCAATTAAGGGTTCTATTTGGAGTTAAGTCATATGGGGCTGACACCAAGATAGTCTAGCAGAGGACAGATGGGAATGGAGTTGGAAGTAGGTTAGGGAGGAAGGGATGAGTAGAATAGTTGAGACCATATGGAGATTCATCTCAGGTGGGATTTGATGAAGAAAAGAAAAATGTGTATATATGAATATTCATTATTGTGTAACTAAAACCACAGTTGTTTAAACAAAATTATTGAACCAGACAATTGTGATTAAAAGAATTCTCATTAATAATTAATTGATTGTTGTCTTTTTATGGGGTAAAAAAGACTAAATCCTGTTGGACCTGATTGGATGTATCACATAAAATACTCAGTAGCAGACATTTGATTATTAGTACATATACGATAGAATTGTATCTAGCTACAGATACATTCTTGTACATATATACACTAGTATGTATAAATTTCCTTTGACTTACTTACTAATAATGTTATTACTTGTTATGAATGTGAACCATGTTCTTGTTCTTGTAACATAAGATAACTTAACTTCAGGACGAAGTTCTGAAGGGTGGGTGTATAACGACCCTTGATTATTAAACATAATTAATTTAATAATAATCCTAAAAAAAAAAATTAGCTAAACTGTATTTATATCTTAAACTAACATTTAATTGATATTAAATAGTGTTCATGAGGGTTACTGATTGATTTAATTATTACTCATCTATTAATTCATTATATTAAATTAATGGTTAATAATAAAATATAATACTAATTTAAGTTACGTTCTCGTAAAAGGGAAATATAATAATGAATGGGATAAGGCATTTAACAATGGGATAAGGTATTTAATAATAGGATAAGGTCTCTAAGAATGGGATAAGGTATTAGGTGGGGAGTAAATGCAGGGGAAGCAAGCGGTGAAGGAAGAATAACAAGGAGGGAAATGGAGCTGAGATGGGGATTCATCTCTAGGAGAGGGGAGAAGGGATTTTGGGAGAGCTTGGAGGAGTGGACAGAGGGAGGAATTTACAATGCACCAGGGGGTTGTTGGAGGTTTTACTGGAGGACTAGGATATCCGTTGATATCCCAGGGCTCGCTGCGCTACTAGTCGGCAGGGAGGTTGGTTTTGGCTGGTGTCCTAAAGAAGCAAGCTAAAGAAGCTGGAGTGGAAGCAAAGGCAGCAGTGAGTTGTTATTTCTTTGAAAAATTTTATGCATTGTTTTAGCAAAATTGTTATTGAATTTGGCTACTATGAAAAAAAAAATAGATGGTGAATGTGCCAGATTAAGTAACTTTTAAATTTACTGTAGTGTTGTAATTCAACAATGTTTTTTTTATTAATTTAGAGCCATTACACATGGAATGTAAGAAACTCATTGATCACAGTGTCGAGACCTAAGGAGAAACTTCCACTGAGAATCTAGAACTGAAGGAATTGAGTCACAACTCCAAGAGGCGAAGTATCAACCAGAAATGATACAAACATAGTTGAAGCCCCCTGTCAGTTGTGGAAAGAAAGAAGCGATCCCAAGAGAAGCACAATTCCCAGAAACAGGTCCACACTATCCAAAGAAAATACATGGAAGTGACTCAAAGGCTCAATCCTAGCCAATAATAAGGCTTACCAACCTGCTCACAGAGATCAACAAAGGTCGGGGAGTGGAACTGGAGCAAGTTGTCATTGTGGTTGAACAACGCTTAGAGGGACTCGTCAACGAATCATCATACAAGATTTTGTTGAACAAGAGGCCATGGAATAGAAACAAATCAAAGAAGCTTGAACCAAGCCGAGGCTTCTTTGAAGCAACTGCTAGGATCATAGTGATTCTGATGAGTCACCACAGTGACTCTGGGGGCTGTTAACCTTAAATAAGTTCTCCTTTGGAGGATTTCGGTCGTTTAAGATATTTTGACTGACAAGTTGCTCCAAGGTAGAGCTCAAGACGAAAAGTAGGTATCGCTGACATTCCCCACCTCCTTTAGGTTCATTTTGGGATTCGTGATATAACAGGTTGAATGTTAGTCCATGGGTTTACCCATGCTTAGGCCTATTTTAATGGTATAAATAAATTCTAAGGAAATGTACTAAGTACAAATGGATAAGTGATAGATTTGGATCTATATGATCAAGATTTTGTGCGTTGCGGTAATACCGGGTGAGATGTGCGTAGCCATGCACATTATAAGAAACTATGTGTGAAGGCTTTGTGTTACACCCTAGCTAGAAGAAGGAGGATTGAGTGGAGCGCAATATGATATCCCATCCCTCTATGAGTAAACCATGCTATGTGCCTATAAGAAAATTATTGAAGAGATAATAAAGAAGAGAAGAGTTTGTGGACGATCGTGAGCAGGTGGTGTGTGGGGTGAACCACATACATGGTGTGTTGCTATGATTTTTTCAATGTATTGATGTACTTATGTGTTTACTTGCTTAGTAATTTAATGTAGACAAATGATAGATGATGTGATTAGTTCTTAATAATATGGATGGATGTTAGATATGACTCATATATCACGTTAAGCGTTGCTAGATGCTAGATATGGTTGGATACTATGCCTGTAACTAGGCTTCCACTGTTAAATCCTCAAACTCGATATTGATGATTGTTAACTGCTGAGTGATTTTTAAGTGTTATAATTGTAGATCTATAACCTAGATATATCAGTTATCCGAGTCCCTAAGAACCACCACCTCGAGTGAGAATTCATGTGCTTCAAAGGTGTTGTTGAAAGGGCTCTGTAGTTAGGGTTTGTTTGTGCATTATTGTTATCAACCCTTGGTTTTCCGTGCCAACAAGGACCTCCAGGATCAGCAGGGACTTCGCTGATTTTGAGCAAGGATTCTTGATTGAACTCTTCGTGGTGATCGGGCATGAGGTTAAGAGACAATCTGCAGAGGGGCCAAATCAAGTTTGGTAAAAATTCCCTTGGATGAAAGAATGACAAAAGATGAGACTCAACTAGCATGGCATTGACAAAATTTCATGATGCAAGCGCAGTGACGAAAAACTCTCCATATGATTTGAAGGATAACCAAATGGAGGAGACACAACTCCCCATGTAGTGAGAACAACTTCCTAAGGTCATATTGGATCCTAGATCTCGATCTTAACAAATGAAAGGATGTTCTTTACAAGGGAGAATCATTGTGTTGTCAACAAAAAATATTCTTTTCCTTCCCTCCTTTGGGTATATTTCGATTTTTGTCTCTTTCAATAATTTTGAGAACTTGAAAAGAATAAAACAATGCCACGCTACAAAGGAGGAATGAGAGTGTTGCGCATATCTCTAGTTACAGCTATCATGGTTTCATTCTCGTAGAAAAGTGTAGGGACATGTACGAAATGACACCTCGTGGAAAACCTCCAATGGGTCAAGGTGTCAGCCAGGAAAAGCGCTACACGGGTTCCGTGACATAAGGAATGCCTATATGGTTCGCTGGCCAGAGAGCAACATATATTTGTCATTAGGCCAAAGACACAAGCATGCAAATTTTATTAATAAGACAATGATAACATCCTTCATGTAATTTTAACAATTCGTGAAAAGATCGACGGCTTTTTCATATTTGGAGAGTCTGGAAAACCATAAAAGGGGACTCCATCAGTACCTTTCCTCAATGTGGGTCTAGTCACTCAAAAAGGGTAAACTAGCACCTAACAAACGCCTATTTAGAATCATTTTAATGAGTGTGATAAATGTAAGATCACTCGACAATTTTTTTAATATTTAAGGAGTCTAAAAAAGAGCTTAACTAAGGGACTCCATAAGTGGGATATATTCTTTGACCAATTTAACGAAAGTGCGTGAAGAAACAAGGTCACCTCGCAATCTTTCAATTTTTATGGCGTTCCAAAGAGCTTTAACTATGGACTCCGGGGGTTCCTTTTTCATAAATTTAGTCCCTCAAGTTAAAAGGCTACAATTTATACCTGAGAATATTCTTCTAGTGAACCGAAGTTCTTAGAGTATACATTTGTTTGTACATTTAACCATCCGTATCGAAAAAGGGTAAACTATCATCTAATGCATGTGCCTTCGAGTTTTAGTTTGCCAAGTGTGGAGGGCAAGAAGATCGCTTGGAAATATTTTCATGTTTAGAGTGGCTGAAAAGAGCTTAAAGAGGAATAATTCGCTTTTGGGAGTCCCGAAAGGAAATCGAGAGTGATAACATATCAAACATGTGAAGGCCCAAACCCATAATCAAGATAGGACTAAAAGGACTCCCAAGCCTAAAATCATCAAGAATGGTGCATGGACACCAAAATGCAACTAGTATCTAATGAACCATATTGAAGGTAGGTCACCACTAAATTACGCATTAACTTCTAGAGAATCAATGACGATTTTGTTTCGCAATTCGGTGGGGTCGATCATATGGTAAAGCGAAAAATACAACTAGATGTAGAAAGTGGAGGTGGAATACTGACTTAGATGTAAAAAGTTGGAAAAAACAACTTTTACCAAAAGACCTTTAAAATGACCCAACTCTCAAAAAAATTTCCCAATACCCAAAGTAACACATATCATAACATCCCACAAGAAACTCAAAAACCATACTAAATTATTTTCAAGCTAGAAAAAAGACAAAGGGGACCAAAACACAATAAGGTCAAAAGTCTATAAATAGAAGTCGGAAACTCATTATCACCATTCTAAATTGAGACTGACAAAAAATTCAAAACAAACCTTTTCCAAAAGAGTTGATTACAGGAGCTTCAATGGACGAAATGAACTTCCACTTGGACAAGGTAAGTACAAAGGCCCCTCCATTTCCATTATTCCCTTTTCATTTTTTTTTGTTTTTGGGGAGCTTGACCTTAAAGAGGTTGGTCTCCCCATGTGTGTATCATTGGCAACATCCTATTACGTGATGGACAAAAATCATTGTTCAAGGTGACACACATGACTGCCGCCAAGACAATCTGCTGCAGACACCTCTCCACACAAGGGAAAATAAAAAGAAAGTATTTCACCCCGCCACATTTTATTAATATTTTGGATGTGTTTGTTCATTGGAGATAGAGGGAGCATGAGGACATTGATTTTGTGGTCTCAGAAGACCCTGCTGTTGTCGTTGTTTTATCACAAAGTGGGTTCTTAAAATTTTTCCAGTGTCCATTCATAAGGGCAAAACCCAAGTTGTTGAATCGCTTTGATATATTACCGGTATCCCAACATTGAGGAATTTAGGCTCTAGGGTGTCATTGACTCAACAATCAAGAAATTTACTCGGCTGGCCTGAGCAGTGATCTAGTCAACTTCATGAGATTTTCCCTCCTCTCTCGCCTCACAATATTGAGAGGGGAGTTGATTGACCCAATCGAGAGGTCGGTAATCGAAAGAAGGTTCTTAGGTGCCTATATAGATTATCAACAACCTATCACTAAAATTTATAGTTCTAATCATTGGCTTCGACACCGATCTCGCGGAATTTACATCGCCCTCCCTACATGCATTATGCGCAGCTATTAAATGCACTACTTTTTACCGAGTAAACCATGTTGGATTGGATGCATACAGCCTAACATAGTATCTGATAGGAACACCAAAATTTGTTCAGGACTATTTTATGCCCTTCAAGAGGAACACCCAGCCCTCACCTGAGAGACAATATGTATGTGGCATCTCTCCCATTGTTATGCATATGGGAGATGTTGTTGCCACGATAGGGGGGAGGGGGGACCATATAGGCCTTCGATGATAATTTTTTTCGACTGGTGGTCTTGAAAATTTTTGGCTATAGAGGACTACCCTTATGACATGATTGACTTCTCTAGGGATCCTGATATGTCTGTACCTCCCGAAGTAGAATGAGGAGAGGTAGGTATGTTTTTTTTTTCAGATTTATTTAATTTTTATTTCTTTCTACATATATATTTCCATTTCTTTTTGTATAATGGTATGTGACAATTCTATGTATATTCTATGTGTGATATGTGGGACCAAGTATGCCTAGTAGACTTCAAGGATTAGAGTCCTCGACCGAGGCGTGACTGTACCGCCACCACCTGGACTAACAACATCAACTGGGGCCTCCAAACAGAGAGAGGTAGCTAAGAGAGTATTGAGATGCGGCGGAGCGAACCCTCACCACACACCACCATCGCATCCCTGCATGGCGAGATCAGGATCTTCAACCGCAAAGGATGAAACTCATGGGTTGGGGTACCACGAACCGTCCAAAATTTCGAAGATTTGCAAACATCAAGACCATTATGGCGTACGTAGCCCCCAATCTTTAGCTGGGTCTAGACTACTCACTGCATAAGCCCCAATGACTCTACTGTATTATTGTTGGCTTGAGGTGCTTAAGCCACCCATATACTCGTGATATTTTCGATATATATATGCATATTTATATATTTTACGTCTCATGGATTACATCTATTTTACAAATGTATTTGTAGCGCGCTAGGTGTCTCTTAAATGTAAGGGCCATTCCAATGTACATTATCTGTAGTATCTATTTTATTCAATCTCCTAGGAACATGGATATACATATAATACAATGAAGATGAAATTTAAGAGATGTACCCAAGGATCCTATTTGCGTATTGTAAGATCAGAATGAGGTAAACCAATTTAATCCCAGACACAAATCCACCGAAGCCGCCTGCGACCCAGAGGTGAGATATACCATGCCACAAAGAGTCATGAAGCAACTCTAAGACTATGTTGTATTCAACAACATTTTTTATGGCCACCTAAATATATACCTCCTGAAGATAGTAACTAGCCCCGAGGTGTGAAAATCACCCAAGTCAGCTAAGAAAGTTCTCCGAGTGTGTCGGCTAATGCCGTCCGGTGAAACCCAACAAACACATCTAATTCACTCTTCTGACATGCTACCACAGTGAATAATATGACATCAAAAATGACATGTCCATAAACCAAAAAGACAAATGAGTACGTGCTAAAATGTATAAGAACCATACATATATACAAGAAGCCACACCAAGGTGACCACCCAATGAAAGTAATAATTTTGAGGTAGAGCCCATTTCTGTGCTTCGGCCAAAGTATTTCCCCCAAAGCCTCGTGATGATAAGAGTCCTCTTTAGAACCTTCATGATGAAAGGTCCGAACTACATAGGTTTGAACTTTCCTTCTCGTGGGATCCCTTTGTCCTTGGTCATATACTAGAAAAAGTCACCTTCAAAGAAAACTGAGGATGAACAGACCGCATCATAATCGACACACTTGAATTTTTTGTGAGCCTCATTAGCTTAAGTACATCATCATGACGCTACTCATCGATCTACTTGAGATATGTAATAAACAATTCCCTTCATATGAAGTATCCGGCCAATCTCATCGCTAACTTTAGAGACGAAAGATCCAAGACTCTGCTGTGCAAGACTTCTTCTAGCTTGTTGTAAATGAGTTCAAAAGATGAGAAACTAGTTGGATTCTTAGCGTGACGCTCAAAGAGGGGTCTATACAATGTCGATTATAACATCAAATTCCATTTTGACTTGGCCAAATTGATCGCTCATTGTAGAATACCAATCTTAAGGATTGCCCACAAATTTCCACCTAACCATTCTCTTGTGTGTAGTAGTGTGATGAATGTTCTTGTCTCAACCTAAGATTTGAAGTTAACTTGGACATCATTTTATTATTTTAAAAAGTGACTTCCATGGTCGTTGACAATCTCGAGACATTGAACCTTTCTATTATCCGGTTAAACGAAAAGAGAGTTTTGTCTCTCCATAATATTTAAACATTGGCATAGCCTCAACCCATAATTTCATGAAGTATGTCCACCGTCGATGATATGTTTTCCTCCTTGTTGAAGGGGTTTCATGTAGCATAATAAATTTCCCACTTGGTGAAGGGACCAAATTTGATTAAGGGAAACATGGGAGCGGAGTGTTCCCTCGTCTTTCGAGACAAGATATGACACGAGTGGCACTTATTGATCAATTCAACACAATCTTGATTAATGTCTACCAAAAGCAACCAGCTCATAGAATCTTTGGGTTGTTTCCAACCCAGAAATGTGACCACCACATGCTCTAGTGTGTGGCAATCGTTAAGCATGACTTTTTCTTCCCCGCGAGTGAGATACATCGACAAATGATACAATCTACACCTTTACGATATATAGAGAGGTCCCGAAAAGGAGATACAGTTCTCGCCTAATGGGATATAATAACAATGGACGCTACATGAGAAGCAGAGGTGGGGACTTCAAAGTCAAGAGATAGACTAGTATATCTCTGTACCAAGGGTCCAAAGATGATCAAAACATTTCTCCTTTGATAGGCAATTCCTCAAGTGTAACATCACCTGATTCGAATCAATTCTCCGCCGAGATGAGTTCAAGAAAAGACCGTTTAATTTTGGATTTAGTTGAACAAAACCAAGTCTAATTCCTAGAGGATAACTATCGATATACTGATCTTTCCATCACTCAGTCGTGGTAAACACATATTGAAACAGACATTCACAATGGCAATGAGGATGGTCTTTCGAAACAAGATGTAATGACATAACCATTGGACAACATGCATGAAATACTACCAATGCACGCTTTTCTAAATGGGAATAATTAAGTTTTGGTCCAAGCAGGCCTTGACTCAGGTAATAAATCACGCATTATATCAAAATCATCCTCCGAATCCAGGACCATTCCGATGGTCGACTCCATAGTGTCCAAGTACAATACAAGAAATATTTATTATAATTGGGTGGTCAAAGTAGGTAGATACATGAGGGTGCATTTAAACGTTTCAAAAGAGTGTTGAACAACTTCGTCCCCAAAAAGGGAATGTCCTTCTTTAGTAAACTCATGAAACCCTTTGTGATATCGACATGGTTTGTGATGAAACGCCATAAAAAAAATTATTTTCCCTATAAACTCTGAAGATAAGGGACTGTGCATGGGGGAGGCAACCGAACTATCACCTCAACCTTTGAGGATTGACCATGATTCCTATTTTCGAAACTATAAAACCTAAAATACGACCATGGTTACACAAAATGCATTTGATTCAAGCAGACTAATAGCAGTGATATTATCGCTCAAGGTGTTGGAGGTGTGCGGATGATCATTTCTCTTATGAGATCATGACGATTCTAAATCATCAAGATAAGACTCAATTATGTTTTTGAGGTCGTACCTGAAAAGCAAAAGAAAATGGTCTGGCCAAAAGTTTCTCCAACATTTTTCATACCAAAACACATCTTTCAATAAGAGAATGTACCCCATGAAAAAATGAAAGTGGTTTTGTGTTGGTCTCGACTTGATCTCTTTGTATCTAATTGGTAACTTCTAAACCATCCACGAAGAAAAGACTGCTAAATCACGATTCACACAATAACCATCCGGTCAATAAATGCACACTATCTGACAGTCTTATTCAAATAATGGAAGTACCGCATTACAATGTAATAGTACCCTAATTTTTCCTTGACGGAGAACGAGATTTGACACCATTGAGTCAATTGGACAGGGTAAATGAAACCAACTTCTGAGTACCTCTACTGCACTTTAATAGTTACGACTTTAGAATTAACCATACAAAGCTTCATTCTAATCGAATTTAGCATCATGTGATACATGTCATGTTTTCGTCAGTTCGATGATTCTTTGGATCTCTAGAATTTCCGTACATCTGCAAACACATCACGTAATTTTAAATAAATTGCAGATTTGAATTTTCCCAGGGAGAATTCACCGACGAAGATATTCTCCATGACGCTGTGGGTTCTCGAGATATCAATAGGTATCATTTGAGTGATGGTTTCCATATTTCCTTTAGTAAAATAACATGACAAAGGATTGATAGGAAAGCCCCGTCTCCGCAGAATAGTGAGAGTGAACACCGCTTTCACTCTTCTTCTTAACTCGAGGAAATAAGATCTTTGATGGATATTATCCCAGGGTCTATCCGAATTATTAATTACCTCAATAATCACCTCATATGAGGGAAATAATAAGTCTAAAGAATCATTATTGGCTCAGGGAACCCTTTTGAGCCCAAGTAGGCTCGAGAATCGAATCTAACTCCTAGGTAGGAGTCAAATCCGGGCTTTTCCATGGAATCTTGTTGGGCTATAGAGTATGCAACTTAGGCTATGAAAAAAATACATGGCCATGCCATGATGCCCTGCCCCTTCCATCATGGTCGATGGGGAAGGGACAGAAGAGTCCATGAATCGCTAGTAAAAGTAAGTCGTCTGAAACAACGAGATTTGAACATTTCAGCCCTATACTGGTTGGGGACAACTGATATGAACTTGAAATCACCTAAAGGAGGCAGGTAATCAAAATTAACCATCAAAGGCGGGCAAAAACCAACCCCTACATTAACGATGTCAAATTGAGGGTTATCAATCATCGATACTACGGATACCCCCAATGAAGGTGAGGGATCTGGTAGCTTTAGATAATTGATAATGGACACGATCCGACCTCGCGGTGGAAACAACAACAAGACTCGTAAAATGTCGCGGACTACCTCTATTACATTGCTATATAGGTCCATAACCTTCCTATAGATTGTGGGGTCGAGATGCATTGGATCGGCTCAACTCGCATTAATATGATCTTCCCCTAACCAGATATATATAGGGAAAGAGGGAATGATTCCATGTGGTTGGAACAAATTACCATCGAAAGCAGTAAGAAGAATAGGTGATTACAAAATGGTTATCATTCTCCAACAACATGCCACAAATACATCATGTCGAGGTATCCCATCAATCACCATGTTGCTTCGAGTAAAAGTTTCATGGTGTGTCAATTACCATCCTAAATGTGAAATGCTATGGGAGAGGAGATATTAAGCTTCCACATATCATACGATCATTCCTAGATTACAAGTCCTCGCCAGATCCCTCGGCGGTAGCTAACACCAGACCTTTCCAAGTTAGGTACCCTTGAGTAACTTCCAAAGCGCATATCTATCAAGGCCTTTGAGAGACAACCTCCACCACAGTGTAGCCTTGGGTGTAATCCTTTGCATTTGTCAGGGCTTGAATGCACCCTTTCAAATGTGTGTCATTGTTTCTCCCAACGCCTTCTCAATATATAGAGGAAGAGGTGGATTTTCGTCTTCTTTATCCTTCTCATAGGTGTTTGTCATTCCATAGTCGCATGTCCGGTTCCTATATCAACTGGTTACTATTGCGCGTGTACTGTGGTCAGGATACAGAAGAAAAGAGGGGTCCCTACCCGCGACTCCGAGGAGGCTCCTCGGGATGAAGTTTCACATGTGGAAATGGGTCTGCTACTACTTACAAGCCGCTGTTGAGCCAATAACTTCTAGGCCTCCTTAAGCCGAGGGCACTGGTGAGTCTGATGGTCTTCCATGCAAATATTACAAGGATACTTGGACCTCTTATTTTTTGTATTTCCCACTCTAGAGTTATTTTTAGATTTCTTATCCCTCTCAATTCCTTCTTTTGTGCAATTTGTTTTCTTCCATCGTTATTGGGTGGGTCTTTGGCTTGTCAATTGCACACTCCTCAGAACCGGATGTTTGATTAGGGGGAACAACCGAACCCGTGGTTTGGTTGCCGCTGTATGTTGTATCAACAATTTCTAAAATTGATTTTACAACTGATCAATCCGCTCGCTTAAAATCAACCAACAATGCCTCATCAACATGTGGTACGCGTAGACCCATGTATGGTCTTGTAAAGTATCAATCTTGGTGCATCCGAAAACTTTGTAAAGTAAACTAGACTAAGAGTAAATTATCTCAACAGCTTGAGATCCATTATATCTTATTCTTCCTCTAAAAGACTCTCATTATCATAATGCATTTAGATAACCGGTACAAAATACTGAGGAACCACTTGAGAAGGAAATGATGGTGGACCTGGTAATTTTATCAAACTCTTTCAACATCTACATTCTCGGATGTGATCAAAGAAATGGTATGCTTTTGTCTGTGCGAAATTGACCAACAATTATGTGCAAGCGTCGTATCTCACAGGCAATTGGAAATGGTTTAATAAAACCATCACCAATTCAATACCAAAGGTGGAGGCATCTTTAATCGGGATCTCAATGAACCATTTCTCAATACTCTCTATGAGAGTGCATTGAAACCAACACAACCGACTATTATGTTCTCGCTGATTTGGGTGGATGAGCACCGTAAGTGGAAGGTAGTCACATGAACGCCTAGATCTTCATTAGGCTTATCCCTCAAAATTTGGAATGTGCGAAGGAAACTTGGTTGTAGAAGGAGGCCAATGCAAACGTGATGATGGGTTATTGTTTAATACCCCTGTCAAGTATGGCAAGTGCGTGACGGACATAAACGATAATTTGGGTTATTGATTATAACCGGGGAAAAAGGATCCTGGAGTTTGGGTGGCACCGCCGCTGCTACAGTGGGGACTTAGGCACGGTCATGGTTCCGGGTAATAACCATGGCCATGACCAACATATGTATTTTTTCCTTGTTGATATGTATGTCACTGGTTGACTCCTCTAATAGTACGTAAAATGTTAGGCTTACCACGCTCCAACGCATTTTAAGAAGGTTTTCCCCTCGTTAAGCCGACGCGGTATGGTCCCAGGAGAGTTACCTAGGTTCCATTACACGCGTTTCCATTCAAATCCCCTAACAGGACCTTATCCCCGCCATTGCATTCCAAATTCCCTGTGAGGAAGGAATTCTGAGCTCCCCTCAGGCGAATAAAATTACGCATAGGATTTTGTTGGCCATAACCAAGGTTTTCCTAATCACCGCGTGACGAAAGTTGATGAGAATGCGTTGTTACTAAATGTGGTGAACAAAGAGAATGATTTCAAACCTACCAACATGTTATAAGAAGGAAATTCCTAACTTCACCGGGACATCTGAACTATATAGTTTACGCTCGGCCGGACGCGAGTGTTGGTGAGCACCACCAAGAGAAGGGGAGGAAGGAGTCATATGAATCCCCTGTAAGGGATAGAGTTATAGAGAGCTGAAGTGACCCTCATGGATCCCTGCGAGGAGCTGCTCAAGCTCCCCCCGCTTCCTAGACCCAAAGTCCGAGTGGAGTAGGTAAGTACAGAGTTCGTATCAAAGACAAGAATCCCATATGAGAATGGAGGCCCTGTTTCACTATGGGTAAAAGGAGAAGTGATTACCACAATAGATGGAATCAGACCATTTCCAGAAGTAGTACATCGGGACCATGGTGGTAACAAATCTGGACGACAATGGGTTTGGAGGTGGAACACCCTCTGTAGTGATAGTCATGGAGGGAATTTGAGTATTCCCTGAAGAAGTAGAAGAATTTGTCTCCATCGCTACTTGTGACACTCCCGCTGCTCATAAGGTTTAACCCCGTATCAATTTTACGGGCTTAATAGATCGGGCAAGGATCGAGGTTTTATGGGCCAAGAGCTTCTTCACTCTAAGGCGGTAAAAATGGTTGGTTCCTTTGAATCAAATGTTCTCCTCCTGGGAGATGAGGATCACATGGCCCGCTACCTCAAAATAATTCTTTTGTTATCTAGCCTTCCACGGAGGGGGTGGCTCCAGATTAACCGATGGCAGACCAAGAAGCCTTCATGAACCACTGGAGTCTCCATCCCTCCACTCATGTGAGAAGATCAAATTAGGTATTTAGTATTTAACATTAAATACTAACACACACTATAAAATATTCCTATGAGACAAGACAAGCAAAACACTAGCTAGTTGGAAGAACAAATACACCAACCAACACAAGAGAAAATTACCAGTGCAAGTACAACTCAATATTTTAGTTAACCTTCCGTGTATATTATTCAAAGAATGGTCCATGTCTCCTAGGTACCAAAATAAATAACAAATAACCCCGTAGTCACCCTTGTAAGTCACTAATATAAAGGTAACTAGGTTTCATTGAATAGTCAACAATACCAGTAATATCGAGTAGTCGCGTGGACCACAATGAGAAGGGTAATGTCAGTAAACTTATCAAAGGTATTGAAAGAAAGTGTTATGCAAGACAACCAGGACCTCAATGGATTTGAGACCCACAATCTCTATGGAAAATGAAATAAACATAATCCCAAGATAATCCCTCTATATTTGTTCCCCACTACACTTGGTCCTATTTTTGAGGGGTTATCTCCACTACCTTCCATACGCAACCTCGTGTCATCTCTATTTTATATGGGGGTCCCGTATAAATTTCACAACATTGGACTTAGACACTCCCAAACTCAAACTCCAATGTTTGATATAATGGCCTTGAAGAGTTTCATATCCAATCCTAAATCAAGGCTCTATCCAAGACTGGCTACTGATGGACCTCACTAACACACAGTCTAATAAATTTTAATTAAGCACACTCTTTAGTGGTTGTCTTATGTCAAAAGGAATGGAAGTGAAACCGGTGATGTTATTTAAGAGACGAAAGTAGAAGAGCATAAGATTGTACTAAAAACAAACTACTCCTTCACAAATAAAGATTTTCAAAATTAAACTCTTTCACCAAACTTTTCAGAATCCAGTTTTCTCGACACAGAAAAACTTCAACAAGATTTCTCTATTCATGAGATACTGTCCCAAGTATTCAAGTAAAGAACTTTAAGAAAATTTATTTTCCTGTTAAATAGCTAAACTAACCTAAACTATTTTTACCAAACAAAGAAATGATTTTGTTTTTTTCATTGTTTGCTGCTTCAAAAACAAGAAATTTGAAAATGAATTTTCTTTGTTCTAAAGAAAAAAAGGAAAAAATTATGACAAGTAAAGGCCAAGAAATGACTTCCTCAATCTAATCATAGATCACGGAGTCACCAATAATACCAAACGAAGACTATTAGAATAAATCCCTCACAAACTCTGTTCAAAACCATAAAGAAAACACAAGAAATATTTGATAAAAAGAAAGCTATGTTGAGATCATACCTAGGCTGGCTGCATCTATAACACAAAACCAGATAAATCAATAAAAATCCCCTCGAGAAGTGTGACTTCGATAGGGAAGAGGATGATTGCTCCTGTTTTAAAAAAAAATATTTCAACATGCATACATCGACATTCCCCATCAACCAACGTGACAGTTTGTCCAAAGGCATGTATGGACACATGGCAGTCTAATTACATAAAGCCGCGTAGGTAGACTTCTATAACTCCTCAAAAAATGAAACCAATAGTCAAGGCATGGGAGTAATCGGGTAAGGAAGACTAGAATCCATTAAAGACACACGAATCTGTAAAACTCAAGAAACAAGTAGAAATAAACCTGACATTCAAGACACTCCAAAAGAATATCCCAAAACCCTTAGAGGTCTCTATTATCTCTAATTATGATGTAAGCTTGAAAACCTAATGGACTGCCACACAGCCACAATTCGTGGTTATAAAGTGCAGGAAGAGCTAATTTTCTAAAGACTCCTACTTTTAATAGACTATCCCAACCCACCCCACAATCATACATATAAAAGGAAAAGTATAGGGATCCATTAGGCATACCTTAAACTCCACATTTGATGTCAATCCCTTTGTCATTGTTATCAACTGTAGATATCCCAACAAGGACAACTGTATTCACCAAAGATAAAAAAACTATGAAGCATGCATTCTATATAGATTAGGTTATACATCATAAATCTCAAGAAAATGTAAACAAATCATAAAGAATTAAGACATCATTTGGTAGGACGTAGTGCTAGTATTTCTTTATATTAATATCACAAAAGTCTTTTACAATATGAGATCGGAAACTACTCCTAGAACTCGTTCCTAGGATCCTCTTCACAATACACCAACTACTCAAACTCACAACATGGTTTCTGAATATTGGGGCAAAGGGGGAATAATGGCAAGGGTTTGCAATGGAGGAAAATAGGAATTCGAGCTCAAACTCCTCACAATGTGGTTCCAAAATATTGGGACAAAGGAGGAATACTTAAATGGGCGTAGCTCTTCTATGATCCTCATGCTTCCTTGAACATGGGGCCCCAACACCTTATTTTATAGGCCAAAAGAGATAGTAACTTTTGGGGTGACTGGCTATCGGTGGTCAAATGGTTAGGTAACAGCCTGAAAACCCATATCCCTTTGCAATTTTCATTTTTTGCGCTTTTTGTGAGTGTAAGCGGGTTGTAGTGGTGAAACAAGCATATGTACATGGGCAACAGTGGTGTATGGCACGTACACCTTCAAAAAAATGGTTTTTTATAAGAGTTGTTCAGTGATGGCTTGGAAAATATAGCAAGTAAGATGTCCATATGCCAGGTATGCATGTTTGGTGCAATTTAGGGTTATAACAGACCCTTCAGGAAAGAATGTAATATTTTTTGGATACTGTGAGGTCTCCGAGGCCTTCAAAATTTATATACCAGGTTACCATAATATTGATATCAGCAAATATGTAACCTCTGATGAAGGTGAAACACTTAATAAATGAAATATATGTCGGCTTCAAGAAATATATGAAGAAGAACATGTAGCTCTGAGAGTTGAAAAATTAGTGAAGGAAGTTATAACTTCCCTTGATGAGGAGATTCCATAATATCATGACATAATATAATCTCAAGAAGCTCCCCACATGAGGATCTCCAATAAGATAAAGCCATCCTAGGAAAGGGAACATATTCAATATGGAGAGAAGTATGGTGCCCAAGAAGGAACCATGAGACAAATCAAGAAACCTAATCGATTCTCCAGTTATATGGATTTAAGGTGTGATCTTATAGATAAGGAGCCTACTTGCTTTGAAAAATCCATTCAGAAT
>SNQJ01S0191332.1:5965-17998 GCA_010110895.2 Picea sitchensis
CTCAAACTCCTGCAAGTGTTGTTGATTGATTTTGGTGAACCAGAATGTTATGAAGAGACAATGCAGGTAGACACTAAAAAGAAGTGGGAGCAAGGCATGAAAGAGGAAATGGATTCCTTGGTAAATAACCAAACTTGGGACTTGGTTCAGTTTCCTACAGGAAAAAAAAACATTGCAGAATAAATGAGTTTACAAGTTGAAAGAAAAAGATGGAGGAAAAAAGCGGTACAAAGCTAGACTTGTTGTAAAGGGGTTTTCACAAAAGAAAGGTATAAATTTTGATGAAATATTTTCTCCTATTGTTAAGATGACTTCAATTAGGACTATTTTAAGTCTTGTGGTAGTATAAGATTTGCATCTTGAACAGTTAGATGTAAAAACATATTTTCTCCATGGGGATTTGAAGGAAGAGATTTATATGCAGTAGCCACAGAGGTATGAGGTCAAAGGGAAGGAAAATTTGGTATGCAGGTTGAAGAAGAACTTGTATGGCCTAAGGCAAGATCCAAGACAGTGGTATTTGAAGTTTGATAGGTTTATGAAAGAACAAGGTTATAGTAGATGCCATTCTGATCACTGTGTTTATTTTAAAAGGCTAGAAAATGAAAGTTATATTATCTTGCTTTTGTATGTAGATGTCATGCTTGTTACAGGGTCTAATATGCATGATATAAATGTGATAAAAAATAGATTAGCTAATTCATCTGCGATGAATGATTTGGGTGTTGCAAAGAAAATCATTGGTATGAGAATAACAAGAGACAAGAAAAATTGCAAATTGACATTGTCTCAAGGTGAGTACATAGAGAAGGTGTTGGACATGTTTAAAATGCAGAATGCAAAACCAGTTAGTACACCTTTGGCCAACCATTTCAAATTAACCAAGGCAATGTGTCCCAAGACACAGGAGGAGATAAAATACATGTTCAGGGTCCCTTATTCATCAGAAGTTGGTAGCTTAATGTATGTGATGGTTTGCACAAGACCATATATTGCACATGCAGTGGGAGTTGTGAGAATGTATATGAATAATCTAGGTAAATAACATCGGGAGGCAGTAAAGTGGATTCTCAGGTATTTGAGAGGTACTACTACTCATACATTATGTTTTGGAGGTTTAGACACTATTCTACAGGGATATGTTGATTCATATATGGCAGGTGATAAAGATGGCAAGATGAACACCATAGGGTATGTTTTTACTGTATGTGGAACAAAATTAAGTTGGATTTTGAAATTGCAAAAGGTTGTTTCACTTTCAACAACAGAAGCAAGGTAATGTTACTGCTATAGAGGCTAGTAAAGAAATGATTTGGTTATAGAGGTTTATGGAGGAATTGGGAAAGAAACAGGAAAATAACAGGTTGTACTGTGACAGTGAGAGTGCCATTCATATTAAAAAGAACCCAACCTTCCATTCAAAGAATAAGCATATACATATCAAGTACCATTTCATACAATCCATCTTGGAAGATGGACATTTAAAATTGGAAAAGATACATACTAACCAGAATCCCGCAGACATGTTAACAAATGGAGTAACCAGGGAGAAACTGAGTTCCTGCTCAATTTCAGTTGGCCTTCAAGCATGAAGGTGAAGATGATAATTTTTCCAGGTCCAAGGTGGGTCATAGTCCAACAAGTACGATAGCAGTGGAGTTGTTGTGATCAGTCTCTAAGTGGGAGATTGTTGGTTGTGGAGCCTGATTATCTTTCAGATTCATAGGTCTTTGTTTTCATCCATGTTTATACCCCATGAAAACTGTACACCCCTCCACGTGGGGGGTTTGTAGAGGGGGCTTGCCCCTCATGTAGGGGTTCGGGGGAGAATCCCCTGAAGGAAAAATTGCCTTGTAAATGCATATTGTAATTTTGTAGTCAATCTAGACCGTTCATTATAAGGTTGAAAATTTGACAGTACAAATTATTTTAGGGTCTTTTGCTCTAGAAGGCAACCCTTTTTTATGAGAGAATTGTATTGTGATTGTGTATTATTGGGAATATTGTATTCCGAGAGAGGAGACTGTGAGAGAAAGAAGATGAAGTTACAACGGGTGTGTTGTGGGTTGTATCTCTTCATTTTGTTGGATAATAAAAATGAAGGACCTGAAAATTTCTCTGGTGGACATATCCCACACTGGATGAACCACGTATATCCGTGTCTCTATTGTATTGTGCATCTTATGTGTTTTATTTCCGCATTTATTTTATTTTATTGCTCAGCGATATATTTTTCTAACATGACTCATTGCCTCAGATCTCCAATCTCTATTCTTAGAAGTGATTATCCAATTGATTATTCTCTGTGTTTTAATGAGGATCTCATGATGCCATGCAAATGCCAAGCAACTCATGATGACATGTAAATCACATGAAACTTGTTAACTTTTGTTTACAGTTACTTTAACATGCAACTGACATGCATCTTGTTAACTTCTGTTTACAACTAATTTACCTTGACATGGAACTTGTTAACTTCATGTTCAAGGGTTTACATCAATGACAACCAATATTTCAACAATTCAATAAACATTAATCTTTCAATAGTTAATCTTTCAACAATACCCCCCTTTGACATTGATGGCAACACTTAGACATGTCAAACACTCATGCTCACGTTGGCTCCCTTTGTATTCATGCCTCTTCTTTTCCTTTCCATGCCTCTGTTTTTCTCTCCTCCTTTGACATCAATGGAAAAGGATGACTTCTCCTTGGGTCTTCTCCCCCTGTCTATAATCCTCTGATCTCTATTGATTTTTCTCTTCATGGTGCTTCCTTGTGTACATCTATGATAAAAATCATTCAAGTCTTTCATGATTATTGTTTCTCTCCCTTTGTCTTACTGTGCCAACTGCCATGTAGATCACTGTGGGGCTAAAACTACTCAAATTTTATGTCGAAAATACTCAAAAGTATCCCTCATGAGAGGTTTGGTGAAGATATATGCAATCTTCTCTTTTGTACCAACATACTCTACCTTGATGTTCTTCTCTGTAACTTGTTCCCATAGAAAGTAAAACTTGATCGGAATGTGTTTCAACTTGGAATGCATCATTGGATTCTTAGAAATACTTATATCACTTGTGTTATCATAGAATATCAAAATAGGCTTGTCATATTCCATTTGTATGTCTTGCAAAGTTTGCTTCATCCAAAGAACTTGTGTACAACATGTTGTTGCAATATACCCTGCTTTTGTTGTGGACAATGATACTGAATATTGTTTCTTGCTCAACTAGGATACCAAAAAATCACCTAAGTAGAAGATTGCTCCACTTGTACTTCTTCTATCATCAACACTTGATTCCCAATCCACATCTGTGTATGCAACTAGAGATAGATCATTCTCTTTTAGATACCATAATCCATAGTCTTATGTTGCTTTGATATATGTGAATATTCTTTTTACTGCCATAAATGTGTTTCCTTCGGTGCTGCTTGAAATCTTGCAACCTATCCAACTTTTTGCATCACATCAAGTCTCGATGTTATCACATAGAGTAAACTGCCAATCATCGATTTGTAGAGTCTCTAATTTGCATCCTTGGATTTATCATCTTTGCTCAAATTGCAACTAGTTTGCATGGGAGTACTTACGGGATTGCAATCTACCATTCCAAACTTCTTTAACATTTTTTTTTTGTACTTGGTCTAGGATATGAAAATATTTTTATCTTGTTGACATATGTAGAGTCCTAAAAGGAAAGACAACTCACAAAGCAATGACATTTCAAATTCATTCTATATGTCTTTAACAATTTTTTGACTCATCCTGTCATCATCACTTCCAAAATAACGTCATCAATGTAAACTTCAATTATCAATATACTATCTTGATTTACCTTTATGCATATATTGTTGTTTGTATTGTCTTTCATGAACCCTTCTTGTTGTAGATACTTGTCCAATCTTGAATACCATTCTCTGTCCATATGTCATAAAATTGTCCATGATTCGGTTATTCAATTGCATACAATACTGACCCATTCTGAAGAATTATTTTACTTTGTTGTACCTGATCATTTTATATTCCTACTTCTCAAATTGTCTTCTCAATATGTAAATCAAACTTTACATATTTGGAACAATCTATACCGAATTTATCCATGTTTGAATACATATGTGGAATCCTCTATAGAATCATGAATCTCTGTCTGAAAAGTGTGCTAATGGTATTCTTTGTAACTGTTAATTGATACCTTAAATTTGCTCCTCAAATAATCAAACTGTCATAATACATTTTCATCTTTTGTCATCAAACCACTCTGAAACTGCAAACACTTCAAACTACTCGAAGGATAGTTCTCTGATCTGTAGAGATGTTGCTTAGAATCCCCCTCTTCAATATTAATATTTGCTTGGAGTCTCCAAGCTGAATGGATCTAGAAAAATATCCGCTCTGATGCAGAGTAATCTTCCTCTTCATCATTTTCCTTTTCACCCTCTTCTTGAAATCTAACATCTTTGCTTGTAGATTTTTCCTGATCTTGTACTGATCCAGATTATTTTCGGCACAAAATGAGAGCAGAGATATAATAAATCAATGTACAAAGATATCTAGGATATCCAATAATATAAAAGAAATGTATCAGAGGTGCAACCATAAACACATAGATACATTAATACACAATTTTCTATTAATGAGAGAAAATGTACAAAGACTGTAAAAATACAGAGTGAAAGACTCGCTAGAATGGTGGCAACTTATCTCTGAGAAGCGATGTGTCCGTTACTCGCATTCACAAGAAGACGATTTTACAATGAGGCTCCAAATACCTTTTTTTATCATAAAGAAAATCCAAAACTCTAACCCCGGAAGATGAAAAACCAACAATTTTGTGGACCTCGTTTTGGGTAGTTTGGTGTATCAATTTCTCAGGGGCGTAACTTTGGCATATGATCTCCATTTGGGGAGCACGATATCTCATTGAAAATGTATTATCAAGGAGATTCATTTTGGGGGCTCAATTAGAGCCTTTGACTATTATTGAGAAGCTCGATCCCAAAAAACCTTCATTTAGGCCCTCAAAATGGCCACAGAAGTTAAAAACTGCTAAAAATAGTAAATTACCAAAATTGCCAAAAAATTGTTTTGAGCTAGTTGGAAAAGGTAGGTGGCCACCGATATCCACCTGGATCATGTACTGTTGCAAATCCCGAGAGTATGAATTCTAGGTGTCCTTCATTCATCTGTTCTTATTTTACATGTTCTTTTTTTCTTTTCCAAATCTTCTTATATATGATAACAATGTTCTCTTTCATAGAGGTATCCATCATGCTTATACAATCACAAGATATATGTCGATACTTGTGGAATTTGTAGCATTCTACTTCATTTCTCAATGAGCCAAAACTGTTTTTGTTTTTGTTAAATTCTTCATAAGATCTTATGGGATAACTATTATTTAAGTACCCTACATTGTTGCTTTTTTTCTTGGAACAAGCTCTCCAGTTTGCATCTTTATGTCCAAAATTAGCACAATTAAAACAATGGCCATAAAATAATATTTGATACCTGGGAGTAGATAATCTTCTTTGTGATGCACTCCTTTTGAATTCGTTTTCTTGAGTCTTCTTTATTTCTGGAATGTTCTTCTTTGAGGGCTTGCATTATTCTTTCTTGACAAAATATCTGACAATCTCTAGATAACTTCTTTGTTTTGTTGTCTTGGAGCTTGATCCCTTCTCATTTTGTAGTTTATTGTATCCTAGTCTAGATTTGCCATTGGATGGTCTTTGACTGTTGATGATTTGATCCAATATTTTGGTGCTCTTCTGCTGCACATATTTCTTCTGAAGATCTTTCCTTAAAGATATTATTTCTTCTTCCAATCATTTTCTCCTTTTCTTCTAACTGACTTCTAAGTACTTCCTCAATTCTTATGTCTTCTTCTATTTGAATTTTTAGACTCGTAATAATCTGCTCTAGTTCTTCAGAGTTGGAATTATGAGATCCCTCTTTCATTTTTAACTCTGCCTTGAGAGACTTGTTTTTCTTTCTTTTCTTCCTAAGTTCTTCTAATGCATTGATTAACTTTGATATGAGATTGACTTCACCTTCTTCTTCGGAATCATATTCTACGACCATGAAGAGTATTCTTTCTGAATCACTATCATTGTCATTATACTCCTTGTTTGATGAGGAATTGTGCTCCTTTGAGTAGGAACTTTTCTTGAAGAATTTCCTTTTGTTTCTTCTCTTTTTTCCATTTTAGAAAATTCTTCTTCATCACTGTCTTTATTATTGCCAGGACATTTAGAAGCAAAATGAATGATACCACCACAATTAAAACATTTCAATGGAAGCATACATTTATACTTGTCAGTTCCTTTCTTTAATTTCCTTACAAAGTTATCATTTTCTTCGTTTTCGTATGAATCATCACTACAACTACAACCTGGTTTTGAATTTTTCTTGTTCTTTTTCTTTGTCTTCTTGGATGCCTTGAAAGTTGTTTCCTTCATGACTGGATTCTCCTGTTTTGTTCTCATTTCACAGGCTCTAAATATTCCATGTAGCTCATCCACGCTCAATGTACCGAGATCTGCTATTTCTTCTAGGGATGATATTTTAGGATCAAATATCAAAGGAAGAGACCTCAATACCTTTTGAACAACCACTGAGTCATCAAATTCTACTCCCAATACTTTAATAGTGTTAACTATTTTGTCAACTTGCAGAAGTTAGGTTGGAATGTCTTCATCTTCAACTTTTCAAACTTAGCTCTAAAAATTTGAAGCTTATCTCCCTTAACCTTTGGCATCTCCTTCATAAATATTTTGGAGTTTATCCCAAAGATCCTTTGCACTGTCACAATGCATAACCTTGATAAATACTGAATCAACTAGTCTGCTCAGAATAGTACCTTTAGCCTTTGAGTTATTTTCGTTGAGTTTCTTTTCATATCTATCTGTTGGGGGAGTGGCTAGTGTTGTATCCCCATCTACTACTAATTTCCAAACATCAAATCCGTGTTCTTGTAAAAATGTTTTCATTCTTTTATCCCAGAAGGTATAGTTCTGAACATCAAACACTGGTGCTCCAATCTTAGCATATTCCATGATCTCCTTCCAGTGGTTAGTTTGCTTCCTGAAGGACATGCTCTGGTACCAATTGATGGAATACTGAGAGGGGGGGTGAATCAGTATGAACACAATTAGTACTTTTAATCACAATATAAAACCTCCAATAAATAACATGAGCATTCAATATATCACCAACACCATAATTCAATGCATAGACATCATATAAACACAGTACACCAGAATTTTACGTGGAAACCCAGTGCAGAAAAAACCACACAATGCTTTTCTTATTTATCAAAGAGTACATTCATTGGAAGCACCAACTTACTATTTCTTTAGATACAATTGGAAGGAGGATCCAACCCCCTATTTACAGGCTGCAACCTAAAGAAAGATATAACTCCCTAAGTTGATTGGCTCCAACCAGAAGGAGGATAGAACCCCCTTTCCTTGCCCCGTCCAACCGCCTTGAAATATAAAAGTAGACTAATCTGTCACCACCTCTGTCGCTGTAACTGATAACGTGTTGTTGCTGCTATTTCAAATACTTCTGTTGCTGCTACCGATTTCAATATCTTATCAAAATTGCAATCACACATACCTCATACCAATATCCACAAGAGAATTATCCAAATCAAATGCTTATGAATTAGTAAGACATATTTGTTTATGATTTCTTCAGAATACTCACCCTAACACACAAAGGAATACATATCTTCAACCTGTAGCCGACCTGAGTTTTAGATCCCTGATCTTCAACAATTTTTCCTCACATGTTCGTGACCCTATACATTGTCTGCTCGTGGGTATATGTGATTTTCCTCACTGCATCTCGTGGATGTACGCACTCTTCCTCTTGAAAGCTGCAGATTTACTCAAATAACCTTTGTTTGAAACTTCTTCTCCGTACTCTCGGCTCCTGCAAACTTCTTACTTCACTGGACTTCTCTGCCTTCGATTCATTGCATGCTAGAGCAAGATTTTCCTCACCCTATGAAATCTTGCAGAGAGGGCCTTATTCCATGTCCCTATGTAGACTTACTTTCCCTGTTCATAGAATCCAAAGACAAAAATACAATTTTTTCCACTTGTATGCATCTTGCACCCTATACAACAAGCGTATACGCAAGATGCCCCACTACAACCCGTGCACATCAGGATTTGTGCCAGAAAATCAAAATTAAATGTCGGGTTTCCATGTCATGACAAGAGATCTTTGATCCTTGGCCTTCGACATACTGGAAACGTTCCGACTCGGCCCTTCAATTTCATTTTGAAGGCTATAAAGAAGCCAATTCCGAGCCATGGAAAAGGAGAAGGAATTCAATTTTGAGAGCAAATTTACTCTGGAGAAATTATTTACTTCATATTGAGTCTACATCCCTTTGTCCCTTAAGTCTGAACACAGTGTTCAACCCCCAATCTCTTCCCTTATTGATGGAGAATCCCATTATCTCCCTTATATGAGATTACCTTTGGTGGAGGATTGAAGTGGTGGAGGCCCAGCTAGAAGGAACTTAGTTTCTCGGTTCTGAACCGTGCCGAAACGAAAGTTTGTAATATTTTCACTTCTGCTGATCATTTATTAATAGAAATACTCATTTCACGTACAATTGATATCTTGCAAATATATGAGTTATTACCCATGGGCGTATTTGTTATGTATATTGATGGATTATGCTATCTAATGTGTTAACCTTTTATATTGCCATCATATGCTTGTTTGTGCTTGTTTATTGAGAACTTGTTGTAGGTATATATAGTTTTGAGTCAAAGTGCTCAATGATGGACATCATCGAACATCTGGACAAGGTAGGACTCTTTCTTATCTTGCTTGCACATTGGTTTATATAGCATGTTGTTGGGATAGATTTGATTTCTGCAGTCATTTTCGTCTATTGTGGTTCACCCTAGCCATTGAGAGATTTTCCTCGTAATAGAATTGAATATTCTTTCTTAGGTTTTGAAGTACTTCTCTCCTTAGATTGCTCTTGTTTCTATTGTGGTTCTTGTCGTGTCATTGGTTGATAGCTCCTGTTCACTCTGGGTCTAAGTTTTCAACCTTTCTCCCTTTCCTGGCCTTGTTTCAAAGCATATACGCGCCTTTTTCCTTGACAATCGCATATACACGCAGGCTGTCTCACTGCAAGCTGCGTATATACGCTCGGTTTTCCTAAACAGTCGTGTACACCTCTTTTCCTTGCCTGTTTGCTTGGTCTGGTGTCTGCTGAGTGGGATTTGATGCTTTCTAAGCCTTCTTGGGTCTCTGAAGTTCTTGTTAAGTGCTTGTGGGATGACAAGAAACCTTCTTTTGGTTGGATTTCTAAGCAAACTCTTTCTCTTCATATTTTCATTTTTATTGTCCTTATACATTGGGCTAGGTGTTTTGTTGCTTGATATCCTGCTTGAGTTATCTCTTTTTTATACACAATAGGGCTATATATCAAGTTACTTTTTAATCCATTCATTTTCAGTTTTGATATATTGAAAATACAAAAAAATAGGCATTTTGCATTGCTTGACATTTTTTCTCTTTTGAGTTTCTATCATTAGCTTAGTGCATATAGTGAAAGATTGCATTTTTACTTCTGAATTGCAGAGTTGAATTTGAAAATTGCATCATTTTTAGAAGCATATCATACATTAAAAGTTAAAGTTAGGACTTTGCATTATTTTCATATTTACTTTTCTTGCAGAGTCGTAACACCATGAGTTTCACTACCATACCTTTTTGAGTAATCAAGGCCATTACAATCAATGCTATAATTTAAAATTTATTATATTTTCTAGGGTGCACAAACTAGCCTAGGATTTAGTGCCTTGGAATAGGATTTTGTGAGTAAACTTCTCCAAGGCAATTAAATCAGCATATGTGTCTGAGTTAGGGAGTAGAGAAATACATTGTATAATTGGTAAGATCAGGAGGCTCCGCTCACACCATGGTTAATCATGAGGTCCCATGAATTTGGTTGAAGGGATATCCCCCCGATACCTTCCTAGCGTCAGAGATATTTCTGGGGATCTATTCGTATCTATGGATCTTGTTAGTGCCCTTATCTCCGTGAGAGGTGGTGCTTTCAAGTTTTGGGCTTTGCTACTTTGCCCATATGGTGGGCCTGACTTACGACTGCTCGCCTGTGCAACGATTATACAATGGTTTATTAGTTTCTTGACTTAGGTGTCTCATAGGTTACTTGCAGGGGTTATTCTGCAGGTACCTTGGGTCAGATAAGGGTCGGACAACACACAACCTTTATGGAGGATTACCCCTCCAGGGGGATTTGACCAACTGGTTGTTAATCCCACGAGGGCCCTTATAACTGATTATGTTACCTCCGATATTTAGCAGGGAGTCTTAGGCCCCTCTTGAACGAGGCATACCTTCTTTAGGGAGGGAGGCCACTCAGCCACTTTACCTCGTTTGCATGCATATTGGCCGTTTGACTTTTGGTGTCCTCTTTGATTACTAGTTGGCCTTATGATCTATTTTTTTATATTTAGAGTGTTAAGTCATCATGGAGTCAGACCAACTTCCCCGTTGGTCCCGTCTCTTGTTATAATTACCACCGGATTATGTGTCCTTGCCTTCTAAAAGGCGTAGAGTTATTATACATGGTACACACACATCCACTGTTCAAACTTGTGATTCTACAAGGATGAGTACTGAACCTAGTCTTCATAATTCTGGGAGCCCTTCGACTCCCATACCCACTATAGTTAATGGCACCCCTTCAACTCCTGCAACCTCTATGGTTGTAGTGCTAGAGGCACCTATCATTTCTATGGCCTGACCTATAGTAAATGCTCAAGTCACCACCTCGAACCCCTTTGGGTCTCTTGGTCACTCACAAGGCTACAATGTTCAGTCCATCCTTATGGCTTCTAGTCCCTTTTCTTATGGTATACCCAAATTCACTTCGTAGTTTTCGAACTCCATCCCAATGGCTGGCCTTAATGCTAGCATTGGCCTTAGGGGCAGTACATATCGCTACACTCCTTTTTTGTTTGGTGGACCTCAAATCCCTCAAATGAATCCTAATATGGGAGGCGTTCCTGCTTTTAACCCTGGGTCCAATCCTCTTACTTCTAGGTGGAGCAACCAACCTGGTAGACAAGTTTCGACTCAAGTTTCATCCTACAACCCTACCTCATCGATGCAGATTCTGACCAATACTTTTTTCATGACGAATCTACCTCTATCCTCCAGATTCCAACCCGGAGGAGGTCAGTTGCACACTTTGGGCAATCCCCAACCTAGATCCAATCCGGCTGGGGGAAATTTCTATAACCCTCAATAGAATATTCCTGTTGTAATGACGCCCAACCAACCTTATATGAATCAGCCCAGAGGAGGGCCTTATAATGCCAGACAGGGCCATGGTGTTTACCGGAACCCTGAATGGACTGCAAACCCGCAAGCACAATCTTTCCCGGGACATTGGGGCAAGATGTTGCAACCCCATCTCCCTTTTTTGGCCACGCTTAATCTGCCAGATTTGTCTAAGTTAATGAATGACCCTGTGAGTTACGATCCTACATGGCCCCCCGTCCCCACCAAAATTCCTTTAGACATCTCGAATTTCGAGGGTAAGAATGGCGAGGATCTTGGTGATCACGTCACTACCTTTCACCTTTGGTGCTAATCAAAATCCCTTAATGACGATTCTATTCGTTTGAGATTATTTCAACGAACCCTCATCGGAGTTGCTGCGAAATGGTACATTGAGATACCTAGGGGGGCATATGGGACTTTTAATCAGTTGGTGATGGTCTTTCTTAATCACTTACAGTTGCCCATTCACTATGATGCTGGCCTAGAACTGTTGTCTACTTTACGCCAGGATACCGCCACTTATATCTCAGACCATATCTAGGAGTTGCGTAGACAGAAGAGGTTGATTAAGACCCCTATACCCCTAGATTTTCTTTTAGAATGGTTTCTTAAGTCTTTGCACCCTCCTATCTCGAAGGATGTTGCTACTTCCGGGGTCACCACTGAGGAAGAAG
>SNQJ01S0191333.1:0-18062 GCA_010110895.2 Picea sitchensis
ATATATAAAATTCAACTTTATCAGAAATATTCAATAGTTTACCATTTATGAATTCAATATATCATTGCATCATAAATAGTATCATTCATCAGTGCATAATAAACAACCAAAGATACATAGTACCCAATAATTTACTTGAAAACCAAATGAGAGTAAACCATGTGATAATTTCTTATATATATCAAGAATACATTCATAGGAAGCACCAACTTCCAAATTCCCCAACACCAACTGGAAGGAGGCACCAACCCCCTGATTTATAGGCACCAACCTGAAGGAAGCTACAAATCCCTGAATTCTCCAGCTACAACTGGAAGGAGACTCCAACCCCATATTTTATAGGCTCCAACCTGAAGGAAGATCCAACTACCCAAGTTCTCTGGCTCCAACAATAAGGAGGATATGACCTCGTGATTTGCAGGCTCCAACCTGAAGAAAGCTCCAACTCCCTGAGTTCTCTAGCACCAAATGGAAGGAGGATACAACCCCCTTTATTTTCCCCATCCACCCACTCTGAAATATAAGTGTAGACTCAACCTGTTGTTGGAGCCGCCCTTGTTTTTTAGCCTATCACAATTTTCATTTTGATGTTTGAAATCTAAAGATGGTTTTCTTTTTCCCTCCAAGATATTGAGACCTCTGAGACTTTGTCACGTGAGCAACGACGCTCTTTCTACTCTTGAAGCAAGTCCTACCTTTCATAAGAATGTTCCCTCTTTTTTGTTCTACTTCGGGATCTCGCAGGTCGGATACTATAACTCAAGAATTCACACGTCCCGAGTCACGAAACGACGAAGTCATTTTAAATTTTCACTCAAGGCAGTAACCAGGGTAAATTTTTTTAACTCATGATTAGACGTCGTCGGGATTTCGCGCCTCGGCGTTTGCCAAACCCAAATTTTTATTTTTACAGCCCCGAGAGCTGAGAACATGAGGTCCTTTCGGGATAACCCATGTCAAGGATTAAAGGCAAAAATCTAACCATGGTAAAAGTTGTTCTCGACATTTCGCCACTCGACACTATCTTTTTCGAAAGTTACAGCTTCTAAACCCCGACTCACGAAGTTACGATGTAATTATAACATGATTAGTTAATCACTTAATCCAAGATTAACTTCCCCTTACTTAAGTATTGTTATTACAATCTCACAGTTTCGCAACTCGACATATAAATCTCCCAGAAACTTATCTTCGAAGCTTCAAGTCGCGATATGGCGAACGTGATAATTATAAAATTAATCGAGCCTCATATCGCGATTACCTTTTTATTAACCAAAATTGCTCTTCGCAGTCTCGAGTGTTAAAGACTCAAGATGTTAAAGAAAAATCCCCGATATAGCAAGTGGCGAGATATTGATTAACGTTGGCGAGATTGGATTAATTAAACTAAAACAAGACAGATCCCGCGTTTCGATGCATGCACAATTCATGAGGAAACATTTTCACTCCATACGCCAACTAACTTGAAACCGCAAAAAATTTATGACATTAATGAAGAAATAGGGTAAATATATGAATATAAGATCGGTTTTTACGACGACAATTTATTTCTAAATATGATTGGACAGGCTTGTTTTGAAAGGTACAGATTTTTAAAATATATGTAAGAAATGCGTTTCATTATAACAAATGAATTTTCATAGCACGCAGAGCTCATCACTTATGAGTAAACTAACTTCTGTATGTATACGCAGTTCTATTGCAGAAGAGCTAAAACGCAAGCATCAGCCATGGCTCCGCGGAAAGAAGCAAAGGAAAATGTTGAGGTTGCAGGACAAGGCTCAGACAATGTCTCTGATACTTCACCCCGAAGTATCGACTCGGTCCCTAACTGGTCATTTGTTTCAGACATTCTGCAATCAGAATTGGTGGATTATTCTGACGACTCCAAGAGCAATGAAAAAGATGATCTAAACACCAAGTACAAAATAGTCGTCCAATACGGAATGCACAGAGTAGCAGCCAGGCCACGGTTTCTTCCATATTATGACATGTTCCGATGGGCGTTGGATCATGTGGACATACCGACCAGGACTATCATGGACGAGTAGAGAGTTACCATAGGGACTTTTAGGCCTAAGCATCTGCAAACCATGTATAAGCTACCCACGACGTTCGACTACACATATGGCACTGAGTTCTTGGAGGAATTCAAGGAGAAGGAGTGCACACAGTATGATAAAACTATGCCCAGTTTGATAAAGGATTGGATTTCATGCACCATGAAGTTTAGAGATGATAACCACAACGTTTATTCAATCGCTTCGTTGGAACTGTAGTATAAATATGTGGCCATGATGACATGCCGGTTATATGGGAGAGAGGATACATTGCATTTTTTCCTTGTGTGGGTGCCTCTAATGTTTCGAGTCGTAGAAGGTTGTTCTTTTAATTGGGAAAAGATGCTTTCGGATAGCTTGGCTAATCGGGTCACAGAGTATCAGGAGAAAAAGTAAAATGGGAGGCCGTCCTCATTCTTCATGTCTGCATATATTATGGACGCAATTTGTTCTATGACACCATTTCCATTAATGAGCTGGGGTTGGACTCCGACCGAAGACAAACCCATACATGTATATCATGAAAAACTATGGGAAAACAAAGCAACAAATTTCGCGTATGAAATTTTTAACTGGGTAATGGTGCCCATGCATATCGCTATTTTTGGTCACCCACCACCCCGTATCTTGGACAACATTGCGAAAAATCTGAGCAGCATAGCAGACTGGTACGTGGAGGTAGAATTTTCATACCTCAGAGTTTTCGGGGCTTATGTTCCCCCGCATGCGCTGCCATTGTTCATTCCTAACAAGATAGCTTGTCGCGAGGTCTCCTGGCAGACGATAATTGGCGGTGTAAGTAAAGAGCTCAAAGGGTACTCAAAGAAGGTATGGTCGTCTTTTCCCATTCGTTTGAATTCTTATTCTTTATTAGATTTCGGGCATGCCAAAGTCGATGTTGCATCCCTGGAAGACCTTAATTTGGTCTCCATCGAATACAAGAAGCACAATCCACAGAGGGTCGTGAGCAATCATTTGGCTAATTGCGGGCTCAAAAGATTTGAACATGAGAATTCACCCTCGGATGACATTTTCCGAGGAGTGAGGTGCTATGAGGAAATTCTAGTCCAGATTCAATCCTTGGCACCCGAGGATAGAGCCGAGGTATTGAAATTCCAGGAACACCGACGTAGCTGTTTCCCCATTGTATTGCGCGGTGATGGTCCAGGTATTTCGGAGATGAAACAGAAGGATGATGAAGGTTCTAAAGATGCAACTCCTGACCAGGGAAAACACCAGGACAAGGAGGAACAAACGAAGAATCCAGAAGCAGAGGAAAAGACTCCGGACCCGCCAAAGAAACAGAATCCGGAGACCGAGATAAAGACCCCAGAACCGCTAAAGAAGCAGAACCTGGTCGATACCCCAGGAAAATCAGCGAAATAGATCAGAGAACCCATCACATATGTCACCCCCTTGCAGTCAACGCAGGGAAATATAGAAGAAGGATGGATATTCAATGAGGATCTGAGGCCCATAAGAGCAGAAGAACTCCCTCCGAATGAGTTTTTCTTTGATAAAAAGAGAAAAGAAGTAGTAAAAAGGGAATTCTACCAGGAAGGAGAGTCGACTGCCAAAAAGTATAAAGTTATGACCGATGGAAAAGATAAAAAGAATGAGCAATTCGCCACTGAAATCGCAGGGACGCTAGGAGCGTATGCCTCGACGAATCAATTCTCGGTCGGACTTTTGAAGAACCAACTTAAAAGAAAAAATCGCCTAATCAAGACTCTTGAAGCCGGATTGGCCTCAGCCACAGAGAATGCTAAAGTTCAAGCGAGCGTGGAAATAGAGCAGGCGAGATTGGCTGATAAAAATGAAATAGAGGTGCTCAAAACTAAGCTTGAGAAAGCGCAGATAGTGGTCTGGGATGATCAGATGCAGGCGAGCTAATAGAGGAATTTGATTGAAGAGTTGCAGGCTCAGGTAGAAATCGCCGAGAGCAGAATGATAAACATTGGGATGTTCAAATCCCAGGCATTCGAAATTCGGAGTTGAATCTCTGCAGCACAACAAAATTTTCTCACCAAGGTGGTAGTGATCCAGGAAAATTGTCTATTGGTAAATCAGGTTTCCCAGAACCTATCTGCTAGAGAAAGGGATGCCGAAGTGGCTCAGGTCGCTTTCTAGGAGGTGGTGATAGCCACGAATAACAGAGTTTCAACAGGTGCTCCCAGGCTCACCATCTCAGAACAAACCAAAGGAAATATTTTGTTAAAGGAATGGGAGCATAACATCGCCGAAGGCAAGAAACAAGCCCAAAAGATAACCAATTCCTTGGAGGAGGATTTCAATTCTATAGACGGTGAGCTACTGGGCATTGATAGTGGAGGCGACGCCGAGACGTTGATGCAGATGAATGTGGAACAGATCTCACTTGATCTGAAGGAAAAGGAAGAAAGAGATTCTGTCGATATCTCTCAGATGACTGTGGTGGACATAGTCCAAGTGGATAAATGCATGATCAAACCCAGCGCACATTTATGCGCCATCGACATCATCAACGGACAGATGGAGGACAGGCTGCAGTAGTTGGCCCGAGAATGTTACTTCTTCAAAGCCAGCTGTCAAGCAGAACCATCGCGGCTAATATCTCAGCTGGTGGAAAGATGTATCGCCTGTACCGAGTTTGTGCAACGACAAACATCTGGCACCAAATGAGGACAGAGTGGGAGGAATGGAGCGATTTCACTCCTCCCTGTTGTAACCAAAATTATGTGACTATTGAGATGTTAGCTTATTTGCAAAATTGTATAAATATATCACAGAAAGAAATAAACAAGAGGCTGGAACTTTTTGTGTCGATTGTAACAGAGTTTTTTACATTTGAGAAGTTAATACAAGCAAATTTGAAGATTCTCGATTCCGTCAAGACTGTGTTACAAGTTTGTTTCTTTGTATTTCATATTTCATTTCATTTCATATTCATAATTGATGTTCTTCGTTATACTTTAGTATGACCACTACTATAGCGAATGAATTTTGGTTTTCTGTAATTGTTTATTGTCTTTCCTCTACACCAGCTATCAGCGGGTGTAAGACCAATCTGCATTTTCAGAATTCTACATATATTCTCTGCTACATCGGTCATTTCCTTACCTTTTCCTCTTATGTTTATTTGTGAGATACTACCCTAGTAAAAACCTTACACTATGGACATCTAAATGTTTTTCTCCCACCCCGCACCTTTGATTTAAATATCATACAGTTACGGGAAAGAGCCTTTGATTTACACCCCTATTTTATTCCTAAAACTGTAAATTATCTTTTATTCGACCAATTCCAGACAACACTTAATCTCTCTTTGAAGTCTTTCTTACTTTTACTATTCCCCCATGAATGTCCCTGCACGAACACAGCCTAATATCAAACCTGGACTATCAGACCAAACACACATTGCTTTAAACCTTTTTTATACAATACTTAAAACTGCTACTAACCGGGTCGAACTTGAAAGTTCATGGGCAGCCATTGAACAAGACATAACTATCCAGGAATAGTTGGAAGCTAGACAGCGCCAACGTAGAAATCTTCCCTAGTTTCCTTTATCGAAGGTTGACGTTACCCTCTTCTCCATATTTTACCCACTTTCGAATGCCTTGACACTGTACTTTTAAGCCTTAAGTACAGACTCAGGACCAACATCTTTCTGGCGCCGTTACCGGGGACCGAAGTTACGAAATCTTTTTCCCTGGGAAAAAGACAATTGTTTTCATTGAAAGTGTTACCCTTTGATAGTGAACAAAAAGTACACACCTTTTAAGGATTTTTATCTTTCACTTGGCGACTCCACGAGAAATAAATTGGCATCCGGTCGAAGGAATACCAGACAAAACCCAGATGGTAAGCAGATTACGCCCATTATCGATCCCAAAAAAATTCTAAAGGTGAGAAGCTATTTTAAGACAGCCGCTGTAGTTTACAAACTTAAAACCCCATCATTGAAGACTAAGAGTCCTTCCAAACCCTCAACTTCACTCAGTCCTCTCTTTGACGCTAAAGATTCAACACCAATCTACTCTGAAATTAGGAGTGAGATTCATCCAACCCTCCCCTTAGCACACAAAGGAAAGGGCCTTCTTGAAGGTTCGTCAGCTTTTGAAATACCATCTTTTCTTCACTTCAATTTCCCGACTTCACCAAATTCTGAGGAGTGTGTTACACACTCGATTCCCACACCCGTCGGTTCTCCCGATTTTGTCTCTTGCAAATCCGAGGAACCGAGTCCTCATGTTCCTTATCTTTCCCCATCAGATTTTCCTCTTCGCAAAGAAAATAAAGATTCCCTTTTAATTTTCCAAAACCCCCTTTACAAATTTCCACAAATAACGATGGCAACCACTAGAGGAGGAGGTGGAGGGTTTATAGGAGGAGGCAGAGGTTTTATCGGAGGAGGAGGGGGAGGAGTCCCTCTAGGAGGAGGTGGAGGTCAAGGGCCTGCACCCCTCCCAGAGTTTTCACGAAATTCACAGCTAGATACGCTCCATTAGTATTGCCCGTCCCCCTACTTGATCTTCCATAAAATTACATAAACAATTTACCGAAATTCACTGGAGAGGGGGATCTGACCGCGGCCGAACATATTAATTTTTTTGACCAATTCACAGATATCTTCGGTATCGAACACGAGGATGTATATTCGAGACTCCTTGTCCAAAATTTTGAAGGTCAGGTCAGAACTTGGTTTCGGAGCCTACTCGTAGCTTATATCCTATCATATGACACTTTAGAAGATGCTTTCCTCAGACAAAGGGGCGAGCGAAAATACCATCTCTATTATCTAACTGAATTTGTGTCTTTGAAGAAAAAGAACTCAGAAACAATCATGGAATTCATTCAGAGATTCAACAAACTGTACAATAAAATCCCAGTTGAGGTTAAACCATCCCAACCTACGGACAAAGTGACCTTCGCCGGAGATTTTGAGCCAGACTTCGCACTACTTTTGCGAGAGAGAAGGGGAGCCACCTTAAACCGTATGCAGGATGATGCGGTAGAAATAGAGTCTAATATGATGGATTCGGGTAAAATTAAGGCTAGAGTAGAGACTGGAAACCGAGAGACCAAGTGATTTAGAGAACAAGCAGTTCCTTCAGGTTCCAATAGATCCTCAGACGATAGGGTGGACAATATGGCTAGAGTGATCAAAGAACTGTCCAATAAAATATCCAGAATGGAACTCGAACATGCCAAATCTGACTCTTACCCCAAAAAATATTTCAAGAGGAATCAAAACCCTCCTAATCAATAAAGACAAATAAAAAATGAAGATCAAAAGATACAAGCTCCTTTAAAGACTGAAAATTTTATAGGAGCGAACGATTTTCAAGACTACGGAGATTCGGATAATGACTTCACGAATTTTGGTGATGATTGTACTCAACCATATCTGACTCATGAAGACTATGAAAAGTATTTAAACACGCCACAATCATCAAATGAGGGTGAAGAAGGTGATCACACTGACCTCTGTGAATCTCAACCAGAAACCGAGATAATGATGGTCGAGTTTCAACCAAAGTACAACCTAAGATCTAAGAGTAAGCCCACCTCAACGACTCAACCAAAGAAAATCCTATAAAGAGGCCAAGATTATGAGCCTCCTTCGAAAGAGACCTCATTACCCAACAACAAAACTAAAGTAGTAAGCAATCAGGAGTTTGAGGTGAAAAAAGTTGAAACTCAAACACCAGAAAAATAACTAGAAAATAAAGTTACGTCTTCAACTAGGACCATGAGGGATAAAGCGGTCCAGACAAATAAGTCTGAAAGGAAAGATGCAGAAGTCTCAACCAAAGAAGAAGACAAGGTGAGTGGAGCTTTTAGCTTTGAAAATGAGTTAAACAAAATTAAGATACCAAGCCCTTTGGTAGAATTAGCGAAAAACCCCGTTTATCAGAACCAAATTACCAAAGAAATCAGTGTCTCTGAGCTAGAAAGCCATTATGATGTTATAAACTTGGAAGATGACAGACCTAAAATCACCTTTGGTCCCCATTTTGAAGGGTCCAAAGACAACATCGCTCCCTTTTATATCACTCTGAATGTATATGATCAGTTGCTGCATAATTGTATGTTAGACTCCGGGGCTTCCCATAATGTTATGCCCAAGATTATAATGGACAAGTTGGGTCCCCAGATCACAAGACCTTATGGAAAACTGTACTCTTTTGACTCAAGAAAATTTAAATGTATGGGGATGATAAAATATCTGGTAGTTACTCTGGCGCAGGTCCTGGTTAAGAGTATCCTAATGGATGTGGTTATCGTAGATATCCCCCCTAAGTATGGCATGCTGTTATCTAGGTCATGGGGAGACAAGTTGGGGGGTTCTCTACAGTTGGACATGACGTATGCCACAATCTCTGTGTTCGGTGGTCATTTCACTCGGTTGTACAGAGAAACAAGATTATCATATACAGTCAATGACCCTCAAAACCCAAATAACTTCCCTATTTACATTGCAGACCAAGATTTGGGAAATTGCATCTTATCTTTTGATGATGGTTTGGATGGTTGTCCAGAGGAAATCGATATGAAGTAAGAAGAGTCAAGTCACTTGACAGAGGATCTGTGTAACACCAGAGTCTGGAAAATGTATTTCGATGGTTCTTTATGTTCTGAAGGGGCAGGTGCGGGAGTGCTCTTAGTGGCTCCCGAAGGTAAATTCATTGTTCCTTTTTCCTACCGACTGCAGTGGGACATAGATTAAAATAACAACGTATGTGAATATGAAGCGTTGATCTTAGGATTAGAGGCCACCAAAAAGATAAATATAAGTAACTTGGAGGTTTATGGTGATGCAGAGCTAATAGTCAAACAAATAAACCGACAGTACCTAGCCAAGCATCCCAGACTAAGAATGTATAGAAATTGTGCTTGGGATCTCATGGAAATTTTTTTCTCATATGTAAAGGTCCATTTTATCCCTCGCGCAGAGAATCTACATGTTGATGCATTGGCAAAGGTAGCTTCAACCTTCTCTCCTCCCATGACCTTCAAACTGAAGTACCACATTGAAATCAAATACAAACCCTCTATACCAGACAATATCAGACACTGGCAGGTCTTTGAAGATGATGAACAAATTAAGAAATTTCTTGCAGCAGTGGGTGAGTTCTCTGAAACTCATCCAGACCAAGAGAATCAAAATGACCCGATGTGGATCATGCAAGAGGGGGAAGATCCTGAAACCTTCTGAGAAAAAAATGCGGATCATCGTATGTTGATCCTTAAAAGAAACCAGATTCCGAAAGGCTTAATCCCTTTAGAAAGACTTTTTGATCAGAACGACGTACCTGTGAAATCCACTTTGTATCCCCAACCAGAAGAAGTGGAGGACTGTGATATAGGAACTGAAAAATAATCCAGGGTAGTAAAGATATCCAAGTTCCTCCCTCCCAAAGTAAAGGTCAAGTACAGAGACCTACTCACACAGTACAAAGATGTTTTCGCATGGTCTTATAATGAGCTAAGAACGTATGACACTTCCATAATTGATCACAAGATACCTTTGAAACCTGGGGTCAAGCTGTTTAGGCAAAAGCTTAGGCAAATTAACCCCATTTTGTTACCCGTGATTGAAAAGGAATTTAAGAAGCTTTTAGATGCGCAAATAATTGTACCTCTGAGATACTAGGACTGGGTGGCAAACCTGGTCCTGGTCAGGAAGAAGAATGGAGAAATCAGACTGTATGTGGATTTCCGAAACTTGAATAAGTCTTCTCTCAAGGATAATTACCCGTTGCCCAAAATGGACCATGTGCTAGAAAAAGTAGTAGGAGCAAATTGAATGTCTATGATAGATGGGTTCTCTGATTATAATCAAATCGCCATGAACGAACAAGACAGGGAAAAAACTGCTTTCACCACACCATGGGGTACATTCATGTATGACAAAATGCCATTTGGTTTGATGAATGCAGGGGCTACATTCCAACACGCTATGGATATCTCTTTTGTAGGAGAGAGAGACAAGTTCGTAGTCATTTACCTCGACGATTTGATGGTTTTCTCCAAAACCGACGAAGAACACTTGATCCATCTGAGACAGACTTTCGAAAAATGCCGCAGGTTTGGTCTATCTTTGAACCCAAAGAAATCACATTTTGCTATGAGGGAAGGTAAGCTTCTGGGCCATATCATATCTAGAGATGGGATCAGAATTGATCCTAAGAGGATTGAAGCAATAGAAACTATAAATATTCCCAGAAATGTAAAAGAGATTCAATCTTTCTTGGGAACAATAAATTTTTTACGAAGGTTTATTCCCAATTTCACTGAGATTGTCAAATTGATCACAGGAATGTTGAAGAAGGATAGCGGAGTAAATTGGACAACCGAGGCCAGAGCATCATTCGTGCATATTAAAAAAGTCATAAGAGAGGCACCTGTGTTAGCAAGCCCAGATTATCTGAAATATTTTCTTATCTTCTCATTTGCCTCTGAACATACTATCACCGCAGTGTTCCTACAAAAGGATGAAGAAGGATTCGAACGAACGATTGCATTTTTTAGCAAGAGCCTTAGAGACGCAGAACTGAAGTATGACATAATAGAAAAACAGACGTACGCAATGGTAAAAGCACTAAAGGCATTCAGGACTTATGTACTGCATTAAAAAATTATCGCGTACATGCTGACCAGTTCTGTGAAAGATATATTGGTACAGCCAGACAGTGACGGAAAAAGAGGTCGATGGCTTGCCAAAATCCAAGAGTTCGATCTAGAAGTTAAATCGACCAAATTGATAAAAGGGCAAGGCCTGGCCAAACTCTTAGCAGAGTCAAATTTCAGAGCCCTTGATATCAATTTCCTGCAGGAAAGCGACGAAGACACAGACCTAAATGAATCGGATGAAGAAACGAGTCCAAACCAGATCGAAGAGAAGTTCTTATCATCGGGCTGGTACAGAGACATAGTGTTTTACTTTTTGAACCTAAAATACCCAGATGAACTATCACCGTCTAAATGTAGAACCTTAAAACTCCATGCAGTTAAATATTGTATATCCGAAAGTCAGCTATATTGGAAGGATCCACTCGGGTTCCTGCTAGTTTGTTTAGTAGAATAAAAAACCCAGTGGGTTATAGATGAATTTCATAAGGGAGTCTATCGGGGGCATCACACATGGAGAGATACAACCTACAAGATCTTGAGGGCCGGATACTACTGGCCGAAACTCTTTTCGGACGTCAATGCCAAAGTGCGTGCCTGCAACCCTTGTCAAATATTCGCAGGTAAACAAAAGCTCCCTACACTGCCCCAAGTTCCAGTCAAAGCTGAAGCCCCATTTCAACAATGGGGTCTAGACTTCATAGGGGAAATTAATCCCCACTCCAGTGCTCAACATAAGTGGATCTTAACAGCTACAGATTATTTTACTAAGTGGGTGGAAGCCATTCCAACCAAAAGGGAAACAGACTCGGTGGTAATCGATTTCTTGGAAGACAATATTTTGTCAAGATTCGGTTGTCCCCGAAAGATAGTTATCGACAATGCCCAGGCCTTTAAATCTATGGCTATGATCAGCTTTTGTCAGAGGTATAACATCGTTCTTGGCCATTCCACAACATATTACCCCCAGGGGAATGGATTGGTTGAATCATCTAACAAGAGCCTGGTGAACATAATCAAGAAAGTACTGGATGAAAATAAAAGGTCTTGTCATGTGCACTTAAAATACGCATTATGGTCAAACTGCATCAGCACTAAAAGGTCTATCGGCATTTCGCCATTTCAAATGGTCTATGGGACAAATGCTTTTCTACCTATAAACCTAGCATTACCAGTGATGAAGTTATGGCAGGATCAAAATGAAGAACCCAATCATGTAACCAGGAGAATTAATCAGTTGATTGAGGTTCAACAACATAGAGTTGAAGTTGATGAAAAGATGCAGAAGTACCAAGATGATATGAAAGCATTGTTTGACCTCAAGGAAAAGGATAGGGAATTCCTTCTAGGTGATTTAGTGCTAAGATGGGATGCAAGAAGGGAGGAAGCCACGAAGCATAGTAAATTTGACCACCTCTGGTATGGACCATTCAGGGTCTCGACTCCAGAAGGGAAAAATTCCTTCCTTCTGGAAAATATAGACAGAGTAGTCCTTCATGCCCCTGTCAACGGGCGATATCTAAAGCATTACATGACCTAACAGTCGCCAGATCCAATATATATATATATATATATATATATATATATATTGTGTACATATATGTATTTTCGTTTAAATATTTCTTTTGATTTCCTTTTTCGTTCATAAACTTTCGACACATTTCAAATAAGATTCGTATCTATTTTTTACAGGATTCCAGCTGCATACGAAACTAGCAGGAAAGGTAATTTGTGAGTCAGTGTCAGAAATAAATCGGCATAAAACAGGTGATACCTAAATTAGTTTTATATTGCGCAAAGAAAGTGAAAGGAGAAGGTAAAAATGAGCTTTCTAAAAAAAACATATGTTATAAAAGATTGTTAAAGAAAACCGAGGTAACGCCACTCAAACTGCAACATCGACTGAAATGATATATAACATAATTGTTTCTTGGTTTGATAATCTTTGAAAAAATTTAAAATAATCTAAACAATTCACTCAATCTAAAAACAATCAGTCAAAGTAAACTATCCTCAAAAATACCTACAAGAGAAGTTTTGATTTGTTTGACCTTTGTATTTCCAGTCAGTAAATCGCTACCTGGCATCCTATCTATATTTGAATTTAAATTTTAACAAGTCACCACCTTTCCGTTTCATTACAAAGGGATAAAAGTTTCTGTTTCAACCTTGTAAGTTTCAAAACAGATTGTGGAACGAAAGCGAGTCTTCACAACTATCCGATCCCTTGTTAAGCGAAGGAACGTTTAGAGAGATCCTAACCTTCCTAGGCTTTTCAACGGTATCGGAGGATTAAAGCTTGCTCAAATGGGATGCCCTTAAAAAAATATTTTCCTTTTTCTCCCTAAGAGCGAAGATGTTGTGAAGGTCGAGGGAAGGTTGGTACCGAGTAATCAAAGTAAATTGACAGACCTATAATGCAAAATATTACATAGATATCATCCCTGATACAAACTGATTGCCCCCATCTTCGTGCTCTACAAAGTAAATTATAAGACAGGTGGTGAAAGGAAATTCAGAAATGATTGCCCCCACCTAGTCCAAGAGACGATGAAAGGAAATTCAGTAAAAGGGGCCAGATAAATTCACCAAGGTACTGAACAGGCTCGCTGGAAGTGAAGCAATGTCTGAGATATCTGTAAGGCTGTTATACATGAATATCACTCTACTCTGGTAACCAATGCTTTCTAGAACCTGATCCACATCCCAAATTCAGACGAGACTCCCCGATTAAAGCATATAATCTCATTCTGTTGATGCAAGCTGAGAGCCACAAGATCCGTTGGGTCTCCTAGGGTCATTTCTATTTTCTTAAAACATACCTAAATTTAGCAGCGGGAAAGAGAAAATTGTGAAAGGGACTACAACTGTGTTTGGAAAGAGTATCTGATTTTGAAAAAACTTTTCAAGGTAAAGAACGCAGTCTTTTTCCCTCTTCGATCATCTTTTCTTGACAACCTTTCCGCCTGATTGAGTTTTTGACTCCATTTACCCAATATTGGCATGTGGTCTACTGTTATTCCCGCCTCACAGGAAGGCGGGATCCCTAGTTGGAGCCTATGTTGGAGCCGCCCTTGTTTTTTAGCCTATCACAATTTTCATTTTGATGTTTGAAATCTAAAGATGGTTTTCTTTTTCCCTCCGAGATATTGAGACCTCTAAGACTTTGTCACGTGAGCAGCGATACTCTTTCTACTCTCGAAGCAAGTCCTACCTTTCATAAGAATGTTCCCTCTTTTTTGTTCTACTTCGGGATCTCGCAGGTTGGATACTATAACTCAAGAATTCACATGTCCCGAGTCACGAAACGACGAAGTCATTTTAAATTTTCACTCAAGGCAGTAACCAGGGTAAATTTTTTTAACTCATGATTAGACGTCGTCAGGATTTCGTGCCTCGGTGTTTTCCAAACCCAAATTTTTATTTTTATAGCCCCGAGAGCCGAGAACACGAGGTCCTTTCGGGATAACCCATGTCAAGGATTAAAGGCAAAAAGCTAACCGTGGTAAACATTGTTCTCGACATTTCGCCACTTGACACTATATTTTTCGAAAGTTACAGCCTCTAAACCCCGACTCACGAAGTTACGATGTAATTATAACATGATTAATTAATCACTTAATCCAAGATTATCTTCCCCTTACTTAAGTCTTGTTATCGCAATCTCGTGGTTTCGCAACTCGACATATAAATCTCCCAGAAACTTATCTTCAAAGCTTCGAGTCGCGATATGGCGAACGTGATAATTATAAAATTAATCGAGCCTCAGATCGCGATTACCTTTTTATCAACCAAAATCGCTCTTCGTAGTCTCAGGTGTTAAAGACTCAAGATGTTAAAGAAAAATCCCCGATATAGCAAGTGGTGAGATATTGATTAACGTTGGCGAGATTGGATTAATTAAACTAAAACAAGACAGATCCTGTGTTTCGATGCATGCACAATTCACGAGGAAACCTTTTCACTCCATACGCCAACTAACTTGAAACCACCAAAAATTTATGACATTAATGAAGAAATAGGGTAAATCTATGAATATAAGATCGATTTTTATGGCGACAATTTATTTCTAAATATGATTGGACAGGCTTGTTTTGAAAGGTACTGATTTTTCAAATATATGTAAGAGCTGCGTTTCATTATAACAAATGCATTTTCATAGCACGTAGAGCTCATCACTTTTGAGTAAACTAACTTCTGTATGTATACGCAGTTCTATCGCAGAAGAGCTAAAATGCAAGCTTCAGCCATGGCTCCACGGAAAGCAGCAAAAGCGAATGTTGAGGTTGCAGGACAAGGCTCAGAAAATGTCTCTGATACTTCTCCCCAAAGTATCGACTCAGTCCCTAACTGGTCATTTGTTTCAGATATTCTGCAATCATAATTGGTGGATTATTCCGACGACTCCGACGGAAACGAAAGAGATGATCTAAACACCAAGTACAAAATAGTCGTCCAATCCGGAATGCACAGAGTAGCAGCCAGGCCAAAGTTTCTTCCATATTATTACATGGTCCAATGGGTGTTGGATCATGTGGACATACCGACCAGGACTATCATGGATGAGCAGAGAGTTACCATAGGGAATTTTAGGCCTGAGCATCTGCAAACCATGTATAAGCTACCCACGACGTTCGACTACACATATGGCGTTGAGTTCTTTGAGGAATTCAAGGAGAAGGAGTGCACACATTATGATAAAACTATGCCCAGTTTGATAAAGGATTGGGTTTCACGCACCGCGAAGTTCAGAGCTGATAACCACGGCGTTTATTCAATCACTTCATTGGAACCGCAGTATAAATATGTGGCCATGATGACATGCCGGTTATATGGGAGAGAGGATACATCGCATTTTTTCCTTGCATGGGTGCCTCTAATGTTTCGGGTCACAGAAGTTTTTTCTTTTAATTGGGCAAATATGCTTTCGGATAGCTTGGCTAATCGGGTCACAGAGTATCGGGAGCAGAAGGAAAATGGGAGGCCGTCCTCATTCTTCATGTCCGCATATATTATGTACGCAATTTGTTCTATGACACCATTTCCATTAATGAGCTGGGGTTGGACTCCGGCCGAAGACAAACCCATACATGTATATCATGAAAAACTATGGGAAAACAAAGCAACAAATTCCGCGTATGAAATTTTTAACTGGGTGATGGTGCCCATGCATATCGCCATTTTTGGTCACCCACCACCCCGTATCTCAGACAAGATTGTGACAAATCTGAGCAGCATAGCAGACTGGTACGTGGAGGCAAAATTTTCATACCTTAGAGTTTTCGGGGCTTCTGTTCCCCCGCATGCACTGCCATTGTTCATTCCTGACAAGCTACATTGTCGCGAGGTCGCCCGGAAGACGGTAATTGGCGGTGTAAGTAAAGATCTCAAAGGGAACTCAAAGAAGGTATGGTCGTCTTTTCCCATTCGTTTGAATTCTTATTCTTTATTAGATTTCGGGCATGCCAAAGTTGAGGCTGCAGTCCTGGAAGACCTTAATTTGGTCTCCATCGAATACAAGAAGCACGATCCACAGAGGGTCGTGAGAAATCATTTGGATAATTGCGAGCTCAAAATATTTGAACATGAGAATTCACCCTCAGATGACATTTTCCGAGGAGCGAGGTCCTATGAGAAAATTCTAGTCCGGATGCAATCCTTGGCACCCGAGGATAGAGCCGGGTATTGAAATTCCAGGAACACCGACGTAGTTGTCTCCCCGCTGTATTGCGCGGTGAGGGTCCAGGTATTTTGGAGACAAAACAGAAGGATGTTGAAGGTTATAAAGATGCAACTCCTGACCAGGGAAAACACCAGGACAAGGAAGAACAAACGAAGAATCCAGAAGAAGAGGAAAAGACTCCAGACCCGCCAAAGAAACAGAATCCGGAGACTGAGATAAAGACCCCAGAACCGCTAAAGAAGTAGAACCCGGTCGATACCCCAGTAAAATCGGTGAAACAGATCGGAGAACCCATCACATCTGTCACCCCCTTACAGTTGACATAGGGAAATATAGAAGAAGGATGGATATTCAATGAGGAGCTGAGGCCCATAAGAGAAGAAGAACTCCCTCCGAATGAGTTTTTCTTTGATAAAAAGATAAAAGCAGTAGTAAAAAGGGAATTCTACCAGGAAGGAGAGTCGACTACCAAAAAGTATAAAGTTATGACCGATGGAAAATATAAAAAGAATGAGCAATTCACCACTGAAATCGCAGGGACACTAGGAGCGTATGCCTCGACGAATCAATTCCCAGACGGACTTTTGAAGAACCAACTTAAAAGAAAAAATCACCTAATCAGGACTCTTGAATCCAGATTGGCCTCAACCACAGAGAATGCTAAAGGTCAAGCAAGTGTGGAAATAGAGCAGGCCAGATTGGCTGATAAAAATGAAATAGAGGTGCTCAAAAATAAGCTTGAGCAAGCACAACTAGTGGTCCGGGATGTTCGGATGCAGGCAAGCCAACAGAGGAATTTAATTGAAGAGTTGCAGGCTCGGGTAGAAATTGCCGAGAGCAGAATGATAAACATTGGTATGTTCAAATCCCAGGCAATCAAAATTCAGAGCAGAATCTCTGTGGCACAATAGAATTTGCTCGCCAAGGTGGGAGCGATCCAGGAAAACTGTTTGTTTTTCAATCAGGTTTCTGAGAACCTATATTCTAGAGAAATGGATTCCAAAGAGGCTCAGGTCGATTTCTAGGAGGCGGTGATAGCCACGAATAATAGAGTTTTGGTAGGTGCTCCCAGGCTCACCATCTCATAACAAACCAAAGGAAATATTATGTTAAAGGAATGGGAGCATAACATCATCGAAGGCAAGCAACAAGCCCAAAAGATAACCAATTCCTTGGAGGAGGCTTTCAATTCTATAGACGGCGAGATACTGGGCATTGACAGTGGAGGCGACGCTGAGACGTTGATGCAGATGAATGTGGAATAGATCTCACTTGATCTGAAGGAAAAGGAAGAAAGAGATTCTGTCAATATCTCTCAGATGACTGTGGTGGACATAGTCCAAGTGGATAAATGCATGATCAAAACCAGCGCACATTTATGCGCCATCGACATCATCAACAGACATATGGAGGACAGGTTGCAGCAATTGGCCTGAGAATGTTACTTCTTCGAAGTTAGCTGTCAAGCAGAACCATCACGGCTAATATCTCAGCTAGTTGAAATATGTATCGCCTGTACCGAGTTCGTGCAACGACAAACATCTGGCACCAAATGAGGATAGAGTGGGAGGAATGGAGCGATTGCACTCCTCCCTGTTGTAACCGAAATTATGTGACTATTGAGATGCTAGCTTATTTGCAAAATTGTATAAATATATCACAGAAAGAAATAAACAAGAGGCTGGAACTTTTTGTGTCGATTG
>SNQJ01S0191335.1:0-17998 GCA_010110895.2 Picea sitchensis
CCCTTCTTCCTCCAAAGGAAGGCTCTTGGACCCTCACAAGCTTGCTCTCCTTACAACAAGAAAAATGAAAATGGTGATGAAAGAACTCCTTTGCAAATCCACTCAATGGAGAGGTGGATTGCTCAATGAAATGGTGCCAATGTTCTATTGTCAAGGAGTGAGTCCTTAAAACAATCTAGGTAGCATAACATTACATGAAATTCCTTGAGAAAATGAGGTTTCTTCATGGCTTTTTATAGCATTGCATTGGGTGATTATGTAACTCCTTTGTAGTGTGAAAAGAGGCTCTTTAGGGCTTTATTAGGTCTTTGACCAGCCTACCATGTGGATTCAGCTCAGATTTGAGGGTCAAATCGGCTTGGGAGCTGATCCATAAGTGGTTGGGAGGCCGACCAATTCAATAAATGCGCCGTTTAGAAGGTGCACGGGTTTTTTCGCCAGCAGCCGCGCATCGTGCGCGTATGCGCGCATGGTACGTTCCTGTTCCACGCATGTGCGCACACACCCAACTTCTGTAAAGCGCTCTTCAATTTTTGGTTACTTTGTACAGTTTTTGACCTTTTTGGAATGCTGTGAAATTAATTCAGTGCCATGAATGACTTCATTACTGTTTGACGATGCTGAGTTCTTGTCGCCATGTGCAGACGAAATTTCAGTGATAACAGGAAGGTAAAGTGGCTTGACAATATTGTTTAGATGGTTCAATGATTGTTTTGATAGTTGATGACAGAGTTGAAGACCCATATTCAAAGAGTTGATGCTTTTTTAAATCATCATTGTTATTAATTACAAAACCTACTTTGCCAGTAGCTAGGTCTAGGCCCAAGCCATAAAGCTAAGTGAGTTCTACTTTAAATCATTATTGTTATTAATTTTGAAACTTAATTTGGTAGGGACTAAGCTGTCATGCAACACTTGTTTTATATGGATATGTGAATTTTTAACTTTCATGAAAGCAAAATAGATTTTTCATTTACGAAAGTAAAATTTTCTTATAATTCATAGTGCGAAAGAAATCAAGTTACACATATTAAAACAAAATAAAATGACTAGAAATGTATGGTTACCATAAATCTTTGACCCGCGCTTAGTGGATTGTTGTGATTTTTTTCTAACACGTAATATTTGTGATAATATGATGTGAGAAATAATTTCCACCTAAGTTGTATAAGTTTTGTTAATCGAATAAAAAATAAAAAAAATAAACTTTGTGGCAAGATAAAATCCACAACATGCATGTTTATAAAATAGAGTTTGGCAAAAATACTATGAAAAACCATAGCACCCAACACATAGGCGTGATTTTGAATTTAAATGGAGCAAATGGCACTTTTATACACGATCCTCCTACACCAAATATAAACATTTTCTTTTAACAATCATGGCCCAAGTGCACAGGTAACCTCATAGAAGATTTATTGAGCATGGATCTAGTGATATAGACTTTAACCCTGAACTGCTCTAGGATCAAACCTCCTTCCTTGAGAGTTAATAGTCCCAATAATTTTCTTTATAGTTTGGGGTAATTTTTCTTGATTTATTATAATATCTACCGATTTGATAAATTTTCAAGGTTCAATGTTTTCATGTTTTCTCCTTGCATTGCAAAATTGTGTCTACAGGATTAATTGACATGGTAGAATATTTTTCACCCTCTAACATCAATGGCTTGTAGATCTTTAGGCAATCTATGTTGAACACTCAATGAATTCATATATAGACTAAGATATTCAATCTAAACTCTACTTCCTTCTCCTTGAAGTGCTCTTTCTAAAGGTAAACATTGACTATATGTCTCCTGAAAAATTGGTGATATGTGTGGTGTTAATCATGTATGGCCCTATGCTTGTTTCGACTCTTCCTCATAGATTCTTCAACTTAATCATTGTAGATTCTTGAGTCTCCTTTCATCATTGTTGCCTTTGGAAAGGGTCATTAAATGGCTAATGAATCCTTCAATGAGAATCCAAGGCATGCATCAAAAGGTGAAGTGAATATCACACTATCTATTGCATTATTATAATGGCATTACACATAAGAGGTATTAATATCTTGTGCATTTGGATGTAGATGGTTAAAGTTAATATATTATGCCTTCAAATGTTGATGGTTAAAGTTAATATCTTATGCCTTCAAATGTCGATTTTTACGACTTTTAATATGGTGAAATTTATTCAACTTGGTATCCATCAATTCCCTTAATGCTTGCTAAAAGTACCTTAGGAATCTCTTGTTATAGTCAAATAAGATCGTTGATGGTAAATGAAAATGCAATGAAACTTTATTGAAGAAAAACTAAGTTGCTTGTTGCATCAAAATAATATGATTGCAAGGTATCATGATCATTATTCTTCTAAGAAAATCTATAAATACCATGAAATGGTCATGGTTGTTAATAATCCTTTGAGAAAGTCCATCAAAACCAACTCTCATGGTCTACTCAATGCTGGAAGTGGAATGTAATTACCTAGCTTATGATTTAATGGCTTCAATATCCAACAAAAGAGACAAATGTGCAGAAGAATTACCATTTTCAATGTCAATATTGACTAGTATAAATACGTCTATAAAGTAGTGATGTTCCATTCTAAAGTAGCGGGATTTGGAAAGCTTAGGGCGCAGTCCATTGCCGCTGAAAAACACTGAATTTCTATGGGCATTGAAATGGTGGAAGTTTGGCAGAGTATACTGCATTACTTTTGAATCAAGGAAAAGAGGGTGTTACAATCTCTTCTGCATTCAATATATGATACAAGTCTACAACAATTCTGGAAATTCCTCGGCAGAGTTTTCCAACCTATTCAAATAATGAAATTTTCTCGAAGTTGAAGCCTTATACATCCTTAATGAGCCCTTCTGTTGATTACAAGCAGAGCGTAGTTTCCAAAGTCCCTGCCGCAGAAAATTCACCGTCAAAATACATGTCTTGGCAGACAAAATCTCTGATCATATAATCTTGCTGCTCGCTTCCTTCATAGGCATCTTCATACAACACAGACTGCAGATGAAATAAGAAGTTGGGAAGCCCAACGCCCTTGGCCTTCTCCAACATCTCTGTCTCCTTCACCAAAAACTGTACACCCATGGAACTGGTGTTGCAGAGATAGGTGTAGTATCCCTCAAACATCTCCTGCATCCGAGTCGTGCATTGCATCCCCGGTCATCCTGAAACTGCTTGAAGTCCCCTTCAATCACAGTTTTATCAAGACATTCCTTCATTGATTCCAGTAACTTCACAAACAAAATGTCCACCTATTGTGGATTGTAGAGATGCTGCGGGAGATAGTTGAGCTCCGTTTGGCGTTCTGAGAGCATGAAATCCCACAGTTCATCCCACAACGGGTTTGATTCAGACGGCTTGTCCCAGGGGAAAAAGGAAAAATCCCAGCTCATTTCAAATTCAAAAATGGGGAGTGGAGGGAATAATGTATAGCTGGTCCTTTCAACTCATTTCAAATTTGAAAATAGGCGTGGAGGGATGTTCATGACATTCAAAATGACTACTCACGGCGTTGATTGTTAACGACGTTTTATGTTGTTTTATGTTACACCATCAGCCATGGGAGGATTGGCCGGAAGTCGAAAAAGTTTGGCGCATGGATGTGAGGTTGGATGGATGCATGGATGTGCGAGGGTAGAAATAGGGAGTACAGTGTTTCACGACCATCCTGTCTGCAGAGTCTTAAAGACTCTGCAACAGGATGGATATTTCTCACCGTCTTCTATTTGTCTCGATGAAGTGAATGAATCAATGCGAAACACCATTTATGCATTATAAAATCTGAGTGCTTAGTAGATCACTCTCAACACTCCCTCTCAAAGTATCTTTGGTGTAAGTATTTTGTTCATTGTTACATATGTTTCTATATCATTTTTGTTATATAATGTATTGGATTCTATTATTAGTCCCTGTCGTAGGCGTAGAGGGATTATAACAATCGATAAATCGTTGACTGCATATTACTTTGTCCTTTGACCCGAAATATTTGCACAATATTTATTGTTGGAGCTATGGAAATAAAAGCATATATTTTTATATAATAAAAAGTAACATATATGTATTGATCTGATTGGATAAGAGATTGGAGGTCTTATTGTTGGCTTCGCTATTCCCAATGTACTATATGGCAACATATCCAAAGTTTTTCTCGTAGTCAGTATGTTTTAATCATATATTTTTCCTATATCTTGCTTCAAGGTTGATTAATGCTAGCATTAGTTCGAATGTTTGTATTAGCATTTTCTGCTGCCTGAATATATCCGCAAGTTTTGATATGTAATAAGCATATTGAAAAGTTTTGATATCCAAGCTTTTTAGTGATTGAGAATTCCAAAGTTTATAGCGTCTTTGGTGGATGTACATTTCTTGAAATGTATTGCCACTTATTTCGAGATGCGTCAATAGGACTGACTGCGTAAATTTTCACATGACGCGACGTTCTGCATCACCCCTGACAACTTAAATGTTTGCATTCTGTGAGGTGCTTAGATAGCCTAAGAGTCTTAAATGTTTATGTCAATATGGTTCTCAGAGTACATTTTTCCTTGAAATTTTCTACACATTTAGAGTGAATTTGCACTTGATTGTCTACTGCCAGTTCAATAGCTATTGTATGTTTCATCCTTGTTCTGCCATTGAAGCTACATACATTGTTTATTGGTTCAGTGACTGCTTCCTCTTCACTGGTTTGTCGGTTGCTACCATTGTATGCTTCATCCTCATAATCGTTGAGGCTACATACATTGTTCACTGGTTCGGTGAGTGGTTCTTGTTCGCTAGTTTCTCGATTGTTACTTGTTGTTGTTTCGCTGGTGATTCGAGTTGTGCTTATGCATTTAATCATTTCAGAGTAAGTTTCGATGTCGTGGTTTCATTTTGTATTCCTTGTTTTCTATTTAGTTTGCAGTTTGCAAGTAAGAATGTTTGCTTATTTGTAGTCATATGTTCCTTGTGTGTTTTCGGTTCCTTTTCTGCTTGGGTTGCAGTTTCGTAATCGTTGGAGATACATATGTTGTTCACTAGATCGGTGGTTCTTGTTGGTTCATTGGTTCCCGGGTTGCTGGTTCTATTTTTTTGGCTGGGGTTTGCACTTTGGAGCGCTTGTGGTGTAGTTCGACCTCTTCGTGATTTCTCGTTGGTTTGGTCCTTACTAGTTTCTTTTCTTTGATTCGGCCTTGCAGGGTTGGGGTGCAGTGGTGGTGATTGGAGATTTTTTTTTTTGGATTGTTATTGTTTTGTTTGGGCCTCTTTACAGTGTTCAGCGCCTGCACCCACCAGTGGATATGCAGCTGTTTTATTTGCCATGTCTGCCGGAGTCGAGATCTGTTATTTTGTAAGATTTTCCTGGTGCTGCAGTCTTGCCATGAAAGAAAATAGTTGCATGCAAAATTGTTTGAGGATTACAAGTGAAGCTACAATACCCGTTGTTTTTTTGTTGGAATAAAGCATATGTATACAAGGTACATTTATAAACCATGTATGGTCAGATGTGTGGATATGACATGACATGTCCTTTCTCCTCTACATAGACTAGTGTGCGCAGGATGTAATTTGTGTTGTTCTTGACATATGATATGTGCAACAAATATTCTGCAAGATTATATTTTCATGTCTGGAAGCATGTGTGGGTAATTAGCCACGAAAAACTAAGAACTTGTATCGTGGGAACAACAGTCTGTGTAGAGGATAAAGAACATGGATAGAGGGCATATGTGGATAAATTCCCTAGGAAAAGAAGAAATCGTTTAGCTGTGGCCATGCAGCTGCATGATATTTTGTGCCTTGTAATATATTTTGGCAAGGGAAAAAAATTGTACACGTTTACAACCGTGGATAGAGAAGTGCAAAGGTTCATGTTTTTTCCTTTGTAGACTATTCGTTGAGTCAATTTTTCTCTATGTACATATTTCTTTTTCTCTGCTGAATACCAGCTTCCATTGATGTTCATTAAATTTTTTGGGTTCCCAAATTGAAAGAAATAGAGTCGCTGGAGAAAAGGAGAGAGTCTTGACTGCATCGGTTGAAGAGGATATAGAAAGGTGCATGCTTATACTGTTGTTTCATATTGTGTTGTTTTGTATTTCATTTATGGTCTGGATATGTGTTAAGTTAGTTGCGTGCCTTCCTACATGGTAAGTTTTCTTGGTTGCATACGTTTATTCCTGCATACTAAGCTAGTGCATGTCTGTTGTGTTTGCACTGCATTGCTGCATTTAAACAAACAAAATGGCTGGACAGGACGAAGGACTCTTTGGCAGGTAAATAGATCTGTTTCTTTTTGTTTTACATGTTTGTTTTCAAACTAACTTTCCTCTCTATCGATTGCATCTTCCGTGTTGCTGCCTTGGAAAAAACACGTTGCTTGGACAGGGAGATGAATTCTTCTGTGTAGTAGCAAAGGGTTCTGTGGTACAATCTTCTAAAAGGTATACCAAGTGTGCCGAAAAATTAAAGCTACAAACTGGGTGGGGGCATATAATATAGAATGCATATATTTTCTTAGTCCTGATGTCCATATGCAAATGCCTGCATCAGAAAAAGTTGGACTAGTGACACGACCATGAGCAGTCAGTCATCCCAGACATCAGTGGACCGACAAGGCCAAAGGTAAATATGCATGTGCTCTGCTCTTACTATGTTTACTAGACAAATTTCCTGGGCTATATATTCATCTATGGCATGGAGAATATGTTGATGCCATCTGCAGTACATGGTTTGCAGCTCGCAAGAAGTATCAACAAGTACGAGCAAGATGCCGCACCTGCTACATGTTCTGCAGACTAAGAGGTGTCATTGCAAAACTCTGGCTCCATAGTTCATCAATTGTAGGACACTACCATTCACTTTAGTTTTCCCATTCAAAAAATTTCCTTAGGTTTAGAGTTATGACATCCAAAGTACTGTCAATAGAGGCCTTGAACAACCACCAAACTAGACAGGTGTTCGTCAGGGACATAATGGTTGTCTATACCACCTACTTGGACAAAGCAAACAAAAGTAGACCCATTATGCGTGCTAATATGACAGAAAAGGACGCCATGATGGCATTCACACTTACTGTTCCTCCACAACTTGTCCAGAAACATGCAGAAAAGATATTGCTGTGTAATGGGATATCCATTACAAATTTTAATATATTGCCGAAAACAATATATGACCGTGGTGATTGTGATCGAATTATTTCGGTCAACGAAACAAGCATTGTGGAAAAGATTCCTCCTATTTGTAAGGAATACCGCTTCCACCTAGACTCGACTATTAGGCAACTTGAACAAAGCATTGATATTTACCCAATGGGAACGATTGGGGCTGCTGTCACATTGGCCAGGAAATTTGGGTCGCAACACATTCTCCATATAAAGGATGGAGAGTCGAATAGCGAGAAGGAAATGGTACCACTTTTCATATTCATTTTTGTTGTTTACTTTCACTTTTGCATGTATGTCGAATAAGTTACACAAATATTTCACTGTTCCATGTTGCAGTGACAATTGTTCGATATGTATTCAGATTTGTTTTCATCAATGGAACATCAATTGCATAGAGGGCAGATTCCACTTATGTTGTTCAAAAATATAAAAAAAAATAAGGATGCTAGAGAAATGATCTTTCGGACAACCTAGTCAATGTTTGTAGCAGAGTTGCGAGCAGATACAGTATTATATTGTTCAATGTATTAATTCCTTTTCTCGCATTCCTAGGTTGAAGGTCTTTTAGTTGCAGCCAATGTGTACTCAACCCCCTTTGAGCCTGTTTGTGCAAAATTCCATTCCACTGCCTCTGCCTCCACTTTGATAACTGATGATACGATTGATTGTCTGAGATGTAGTGAAGAATGTCCTATATTGCCTCAGTGGTGTTATTTGAACCGTGGGTAGAACAACCGTGCACTATACGATCAGACAACCATTGTTACAAAATGTGCTTCCTGAGTTGGCAAAGTTGTCGTATGAAACATATCTACAGAAAAAGGCAAGCAGTGTCTACATTTTGTGACAGCTTCGGATACAAAGCAAATTCACCTTAACTGAGGACAATACAATTTTGCATATCGGCTGAAAAGGGGGACATTTTTTTTATATGAAACTTTGAGAGGAAACAAAAATACCTCATGTCTCTCTGTAATATTTGTTCAAAATCCAGATGAAAGTTCATTTCAACAGAAAACAAATGTGGCGACATCTTTTCTTTGTATATCAAATTGTTTGGTGCAAAGGTCGATGGGTTCTGCTATATGAAACCTTCTAGGAACTTGCTTGTGGACTATTTAAAGTATGGTTGGTTGTTGGTTATCTACTTTGTCTGTCAATTTGTATACCCTGGAACTCCAGATGTTCTTTGGAGGACACCGAACAATATAATTGTTTTTTTTAGCCATTTGGGACGTAGATCCGCTTGGTAATTTCTATGGCATTGTGATGCAACTGTACTGTCACTTGCTTTAGCAGATTTCCTTGATCGATGAACTTGGTCAAACTATTGTTCTGAAATAATTTGAAATCAACGAATATATAGTGTCCGAACTGCGACTGTCCTTACATACAAACAAGAAGCTCTTAAAATACAAATTGGCCATTGTTTTTGATTTTTTTCTTATTCGATGAAGTTAGTCAGATTAATATCCTGGAATAATTTGAAATCAACAAATATTTAGTGTGCGGAATGCAATTGTTCTATCATATGAACAACGGGCCCTTAAAATTCAAATTGGTCCTTGTTATGCTTGCAGTTATAGAATTTAAAAAAAAAAAATATTTGCTTTCCTTGATTCTTTTAAGAATAAGCGATTTAACATCCTTTAATAATTTAATGCGCCAACTCTCAAGTCCATATATCAATCTATATATGGTGGATATCCGGACGCTATTCGGGGGGCAATGAACAATGAAACTGCAATGTTTCCCTAGGGAACCCACAGGTTCCTTTGTCAATTTGTATATCACGGAGTTGTGGGTAGCTTTTGTACAACGCGAAACAATAAAGTCCCACTTTTCAGCCCGCGAGCCCGAACAAAAGAGGCCCATTTTTCAGCCCACCAACCCCACAACCCCCGATCAAAAAACATTGTTAAATATGAAATACATATGGAATTGTTACGGGACAATAAAAGTGCAATGTTTAGTGAACCAGCCTGAGTCCTCTTGTCAATTTGTATATGGCGGAAGTCTGGATGCTATTTGTAGCAGAGGGAACAATGGAGACTCTATTTTCGACCCGCCCGGCCATGAACCCGCCATCCAAAAATTGCCTAAAAGTGCAATGTTTAGGCAACCAACCCGAGTCCTCCTGGCAATTTGTATATCGCAGAAACCTGGGTGGTATATGTAGGAGAGGGAACAATAGAGACTCTATTTTCAACCCGCCAGGCTGCCAACCCACGATCCAAAAACTGCCCAAGTATGGAATCAAGAATCCACATATGTTGTATAAAATCTTATTCCATAGTTAATATAGAGACTATGTCCACAAGTCCTCTTGTCAATTTTTATATCGTGGAAGTGAAGATGCTATTTGTAGAACATAAAACAATAGATACTTAATTTTAAGCTCGTCAGGTCACGAATCTGCGATCCAAAAAGTGCTCATGTATGGAATGAGGGATCCACATATGTTCTAGAACAATGTGTTTGTACAACAGGGAATAATAGAGGCCCAATTTCCAACCCGCTAATCCCAGAGCCCTCTATAGAAAAAAATTGATAATTATGAAATTGATACGGAATCGCTACGGGGCAATACAAGTCCAATGTTCAATGAAGCAACCCAAGTCCACTTGTGAGTATGCAATGAGGGTTCCACATACTTAATTTTCAGCCCGCCTGGCCGCGAACCCACGATCCAAAAAATGCCCATCTATGGAATGAGGGATCCGCATATGTTCTAAAACAATACAAATGCACTGTTCATCCAAGAAGCCCACAACTCCTCCTATCAATTTGTATGTCGTGGAAATCTAGGTGCTATTTGTAGAACATGATCCAAAAACTGTGTAAGTATGGAAGGATGAATCTGCATATGCTGTATAAAATCTCACTCCATACTTTATATAGAGGCTATGTCCACAAGCCGATGCGTAAATTTTTATATCGCGGAAGTGTAGGTGCTATTTTTAGAACACGAAACAATAGATACTTAATTTTCATCCCGCTAGGCCGCCAACCCACAATCCAAAAAGTGCCCAAGTATGGAATGAGGACTTCGCATATGTTCTACAACAATACAAATGCAAAGTTCAGCCAAGCAACCTGTAGGTCCACATATGTTGTAGAACAATTTATTTGTACAATGCGGAACAATAGAGGCCCAATTTCCAGCCTGCCATCCCCAGAGCCCCTGATAAAAAAAAATCGCTAACTATGAAATTGATATGGGATCGCAACAACACAATAAAAGTCCAATGTTTAGCGAAGCAACCCGAGTCCACCTGTCAATTAGTATGAAATTAGTGATTCGCATATGCTGTATAAAATCTCATTCCATACTTTATATATAGACTTTGTCCCCAGGTCCGCGTGTCAATTTGTATATCACGGAAGTGTGGGTGTTATTTGTAGGATACATAACAGTAGATACTTAATTTTCAGCCCGCCAGGTCGCGAACCCACGATCCAAAAAGTGCCCAAGTATGGGATGAGGGATCTGCATATCTTCTAGAACAATACAAATGCAATGTTCAGCCAAGTAGTTCGTAGCGACTCGTGTCAATTTATATGTCGCGGACAGCTCTAGAGCCCTCGCTAAAAAAAAATCGCTAACTATGAAATTGATACGGGGTCGCAACAGAACATTAAAAGTCCAATGTTCAGTGAAGCAACCCAAGTCCACCTATCAATTTGTATATAACTGAATTCTGGATGCTATTTGTAGGTGATGAAACAATAGACTGTTTTCGGTGCGCTAGGCCGCCAATGCGTGCTCCAAAAAATACCTAAGTATGCAATTAGTGATCCACATATGTTGTGTAAAATCTCATTCCATATTTTATATATAGATTATGTCCACAGGTCCGCGTGTCAATTTGTATATCACAGAAGTCTGGGTGCTATTTGTAGGATATAGAAGAATAGATACTTAATTTTCAGCCCACCCGCCCGCGATCCAAAAAAGTGCCCAAGTATGGAATGAGGGATGCACATATGTTCTAGAACAAAACAAATGTAATGTTCAGCTAAGCAACCCATGGCGAATTGTGTCAATTTATATGTCGCGGAAATCTCGGTGCTATTTGTAGGACAGGGAACAATAGAGACTCCTTTTTCGACCTGCCATACTGCAAACCCGCGATAGAAAAACTGCCTAAATATGGAAACAGGGATCCGCTTATGCTCTATAAAATCTCATGTCGATACTTTATATAGAGACTCATCTCCGCAACTTCCACCGTCAATTTGTATATCGTAGAAATGTGGGTGCTATTTGTAGGAGACAGAACAATAAAGACTCTATTTTCAGCCTGCCAGGCCGCGAATCCAGATCCAAAAACTGCATGAGTATGGAATGAGGAATCCGCATAGGTTGTATAAAATCTCATTCCATACTTTATATAGAAACAATTGTAAATTTGTATATCGCGGAAGTGTAGGTGCTATTTGTAGGACATAGAAAAATAGATACTTAATTTTCATCCCACCAAACTGTGAACCCGTGATCCAAAAAGTTCCCAAGTATGGAATGAGGAATCCACATATGTTCTAAAACAATACAAATACAACGTTCATCCAAGCAACCTGTAGGTCCTTCTGTCAATTTGTATATCGCAAAAATGTGGTTGCTATTTGTAGTACAGGGAACGAAGAATCCATATATGTTCTAGAATAGTACAAATGCAATGTTCAGCCAAGCAACCCGTAGGTCATGTTGTCAATTTGTATATCGCGGAAATTTGCGTTCTATTTGTAGGAAACAAAACAATATTCAGTATTTTTTCAGCCCGCCAGGCCGCAAACCCATGATAAAAAAAGTGCCTAAGTATGGAATAAGCGATCTGCATATGCTAAATAAAATCTCATGTCTATACTTTATATAGAAACTCATCTCCACAACTCCCGTTGCCAATTTGTATATCGTGGAACTGTGGGTGCTATTTGTAGGGCACGAAACAATAGATACTCAATTTTCAGTCCGCTAGGCCGCGAACACAGGAAACAAAAAGTGCCCAAGTATGGAATCACGGATTCAGATATGTTCTATACAATATGATGCCCATACTTTATAAAAGTACATGTTTAACCAACCAACCCGCAATGTTGAACCAACCAACCCGCAACTCCGCCTATAATTTTGTATCTCGCGGAAGTGTAGGTTCTATTTGTATGACACAGAACAATAGAGGCTCAATTTTCAGCCCGCCAGGCCGAGAACCCATCCGCCAAGTAGAGAACCATCAGGCCTTCATGTCTCATGGGTATGTCTTCTTCTGTTTTTCTTTTGTAACCCACCTGACCACTTTCCATATGCAATAATTAAGCTTTAATGCTAGTAGCCATCCTGCAGCAACCATTACAGTTGTCATTAATGTCTAGAATTTCAGAGAAGATTTGTCATTAGTACGAATTAAACTAAGATTTGAGCACAAGCATGTTATCCTTTCCAAGTATTCATTTCAAAGGTGACGCAATCTTTCTTTTTTTTTCCCACCGACGGGTTGGTGCTTTTAAGAAATTTCTGATTCTTAATGTCTTTTCGCCGTCACCGCCACCTTCACACTTTTTTCTAATTGTGCAATTAGTGAGTTGTGATGGTCACAACTCATTCCACATGAACCCTGGAAATTTTTATTGATCAATGAAAGGCTCGAGGAGATATTCCATTGATACGCATTAAACCAGACTTTGCGGAGGCTTATATTATCCCTCCCTGATTTTCATTGGAAACATTGTCTCGAGCAAATGCAAATTCTTAATAACTTGTGGCGGTAGTTCTCTCCACACATAGTCAACACATTAGGGAATAATGGCCACAATTTCCACTATTCTAGGGCATATTCTTACTATTCATCTCTCTCCGGCCATGAGAAAAAAATGAGATGGTCCCTTGGTACATTGAGAGATATATCTCAAGCCAAAAAATTCGATGCCAACCTTGGCTGCTTAGAGAACTTGCCCACTTACAGTCATGCCTGTCACAGAACTTTATGCCATGAATTCCAAGCCAGAAGAAGATGATCTGATGGACGATGATACAAAAATGGATGATGACAATGTATAAAATATTCCCACTCCTGGGCCCAAATTGAAATCAACCATAACAAACAGACCTTCCCGGCTCGGTGATCGCAGTCATGACAACACCAAAAGGAGTTTCAGAAAAAAAAAACAGATAGTGAACGCAACAACCACTTTGCACCGCCAAAGTAGGAATTCCAAAGTTCCAAATCAGTCCGTTCTGGGCGGAAGAGTTTGACTGTAAAGAAATCATATGTTGATGCTTCTAGAGATATATTTCAAGCCAAAAAAATATTGTTTAACATTTTCGGGTATCAAGTGCAAAACGTTCGCTGATGCAACGCATTTTCCTATTAGTCATCTCCTTCTGCCCATAATGGACTAATTTGGGCCTTTGTAATTGTACGTGCAAGATGTACTACTGAATTTTTTTCGACTATGAAGAGCCAGTTTCAACTAAGGGCTATTCCACTTTCCCTGCAACCATTTTCGTCTTCTTCCTTAGGCAAAGCTTCTGAAAAATATCAATTTCAGCAAAGGATGATTAATCAAGGAGAAAACTCCAAGGATCTTGCATACTATGGAACCCATGCTTGTGTTTGTCGCAGATACCTTCAATGTTTTCAATCGAAGAACTGGATCCAATTTCTAAGCATAGATGTACAGTACTCAGTGCTTTTCTTATTTTTTAAAATGGATTTGCTATTACGAAATTTTGGCCTTGGACTCTTCATCTCTGCAACTTTTATGGGTTTCACGCATGTTCTAATTGGAATACTTCACTGTTCTCATACTTCTTCGATCTTCTGTTTACTAATACCAATGTAAAATGTTCCAACAAAATTGTTCTTCTTGTTTCTAGAGATGCAATTATTAAGTTTTAATGCTAATTAGTACAAAACAAAGTTCACTACTTCAGTTGGTATGTTACAGTCATGGAATAATGTATCAAGAACATAACTGCACATGCACGTTGCAATAAAATGTAATCTTCAACAACGCATTTCCTGATAACTAGTAGATCATGATTTTGCAACAATGGGGCTTCTTTGAAATCAATTTGCACTTACGAAAAATGTCTTCCGCCTTTCTATTTTCCCAATTCACGTGTTTCCAACCACTGCTTCCTCTTTCTTTAAATTGACCCTCTATTGTTCCCTGTCCCACAACTGCCACCCAGAGTTTCGCCATATAGAAATTGACAGGAGGATCCTGCTGGCTACATCAACATTGCACCTCTACTTTTTCAAGACCTCCAAACAACATTCTTAGCTCTGCTATATACAAATTGATAGATATACAAATTTGTAACCGTTCTTAGATCATGCCCTTTTCCGTATTACGGTTGACCTATCATGCCCTTTTCATGATCTCTTCCATTTTACACATTTTGCACTCAAAAATTCTGAAACATGAAATTTTACCCTTTTCCGTATTACGGTCCACCTATCATGCCCTTTTCCATGATGCACATTTTTTGCACTAAAAACTTTCGAGAAATACAATTTAACCACCGCTTCCTCGCATATTTACATGAACTATTGTCAACCCATTTTGAATCCCATCTGTCCGCTCTCCATACTTCGCCATTTGTTCAAATTTATTTAGGGAATCATCCCTTTGCCGGGTTCAAGAAATATTCAGTTTGTAGTCGTTGTTTCCTATGCTAGCATCCTTTTGGAATTAGCAGTTGGAAATTATATATAAGATCTTATTTCTATGCATGTAATTAGCAATTTCCCTATTCCATACTTATCCATTTTTCCAAAATTCCACAAATATACAAACCGGTCATTGAACTCCCCCTTCATGATCTCTTCCTAACTATCCCTGTAACCCTTTTTTGAATCACGTCCACCTGCTTTTTAGAACTTTCCATTCTTTCCTTGCTCTCCACCATCTTTGTCACCTTCGCACTTCTCTACAATAAAAGAAAATATGAATTTTTATATATATAGATATATCTTGTTTCTAAATATGGAATTACTGGCATTTAATTCTAACAGGCCATCATGCAGAAACTGTATATATTTTCATTGATGGGCGAAAGGGCCGAGGAAATCTCGTATTCATACGCATTAAACCAAAATTTGCGGGGAGTTTATATTGTCCCTTCCGAGTGTTCATGTCAAAATCATGAAATCCCTTTCACACCCCGTGGCCTTCGCACGTTCAAGAAACCTCCATTCCTTAATTTCTCTTCACCATACCCACCACCTTCGCATTTCTAAATATGAAATAAATAAACTTTACTCCTAACAATTCATCATGCACCACCAATATTGATTGTCATTAATCAGCGAAAGGCTCGAGGAGATTTCCCATTCATAAGGATTTAACCAAGATTTAGCAAAAAGTTACATTATTCACTATGACTGTTCATTTAAAACATCATCTGCAGTAAAGCAACCTTCTCATAAACCTATGGCATCAGTTCCGCACCATTTCTGTGGAGATACAGTGAACATCTTCGGTCGTCATGACCAGAACTTCCACTGGTCCAAGGCATTTTCTTATTACTCAACCTCTACCACAGAGAACCAAGTAATTTGGACCTCCAGGATTTCTCATGCAGGCTATGTCCCTGAGGTTTTTGACTGTAAGGACCTGGTCTCTTAGTGCGCTGATAAATTTATTGCAGAGAAAAGAATTATTCCACTGCATGACCGCTCTTCTATTTCTTTGTCACCTCGGGTCTTCCGACAGATGCTGAAATTGCCTGAGTCAACATTGACATTCAAAGGAGAAGATTGCAAATAGTTCCTAGCAAAGCATAATAACGGATTGGACCTCATGCCTCTTTTTTTGGAAAACCCATATCTAGTTCCTGAAGATATTACAAGCATGCAGGTTAGTTCATTTAAAAATCCTTTTCGTGAAATTGCCTAGCTATTTACAAGAATAACAGGACAAGAATCCACAACTACTGTTTCCCGCATGGCTCTTTACATTTTGTATTTCACAGTCAATGAAAAATCCATTTTTGATTGGGGAAGGATAATTTCTTATGAAATCTCTTCCCAATTGTCAAGCTACAAAAGGGGAAAGAAATTTTATATGTCATCCTATTTAGTTTTTGCAATAGCACATTCCTGTCGATTTCCGCAACTGTCTCTGTCCAAGAATGTCAACTGCAATTTCCACCTAGTAACGTATAGTACCAGGCCTTGTGGAAGCACAAGGCTTCCCACTGTTTTTATGAGGTTTTTAATGGCTTCCTTTCTGTTTTCAAACTTTTGTTGTTAGGAGAAAATGCTCCCCTCTTATCTGAACAAGCATCTAATTTTTTGGAAAAAAAGGGAACAGTCCAACATTTGGATAATTACACTGTCATAAGAATTTTTGGTTCCATGGAACAACCTACTCTCCTTCCATGTCACATTACGGACATAATTTTTATTGCAGAAGTAGCACGTCAATACCTAGTTCCATCTGTTCCAAAGGAAGAAAAAAAAATAGTTCATTCCTATGCCTTGGAAAATAGGGGAGTTTGTGTTGAAAAACGTCAACAAATTTGACGATTTCGCAGCACATTTTAGTATCTCCAACCTCAGATATGCTGAACACATAAAAGGATTCAACCCCTATGATATTTTTAGACAATATTTACATTCACTTGACCTTGGCGATTATTTTGTAAATAAACACCTGCCCAAAAACAAAGACGGTCATGGGCCTACCTTTGATGCCGATGACGTATAGACAGTGCAAAGATGCACCAAATTGTACACGCAACAGGGGAAATACCCTAGTGACAAGAGTGTTCAATCTGCAAATACCACTCCAAAAAGTACGACATCCCAAAGCATCGCTCGAACGGCCCATCACAGCAACAAAGAAACCCAGAATTCTTCAAATGGAGGAGGAGATAATGATCCTCCTCACTCTAAAATTGATTGTTCTCACAAGCTTCCAGTAGAGAAGAAGAGAAAAAAAAATGTGGGGTAGGTAGAAGACCTGAAAATTCAGAGTGAGAACATGGAAATTGACACTGATCTGGATGCCATAATCCCCTTCTTTGATCACCCCAAGGACGCCATCCACCATAGCCATCCAATGGACATATCCGTTGCCCAAAATTTTGACGAAGATGAATCCTTCGTGTTCCAGAGCGTTGTTTTTGATAGCCGGAACAAAAAATTGATATTTCAGAAAAAAAAATGTTAAAAATATCAAAGACAAATCTTATTTAGAGTTTGACGTTGCCAACATGTAGCCATCCCAAATCTGTCAATTTCACACCGCGACCGGAGAAGCACTTCATGAATCCATTGAACGCATTGAGACCCACAATGCCAGACTGAAGGACCGAGTCAAGGAATTGGAAGACACTTTCTTTCCTATGCCATTTCCTGTCGATCCTTTGGCAATAGCCATGCCTAGCACCCCTGCACCCAATGTAAAAGCACCCTCCACCCTGCTCACATCCTGTAAAGGATATATGGAAAAAAATATCACAAAAAGAATGGAACTGGTTAATGATGCCTGGAAAACATCACAAACCATTGCTTCCCTTGGAACCAGGGCACATAGCTTGCTCGATCTTTTGCAAGCCAAATTAAAAGATGAAGAAAATTTCTTCTTAAAAATGGTCATCCCTTTTGGCAAGATTGTTAACAATATGACAGAAACAAAAAGAAGAGAAGAAGATTTTCCATCCAAAAACCAGACCGGCCAATTGAATGCATGTTGGAAAGAAAAACTAAACAACCTACGTCTCATTGTTCAGTCATGTGAACAAGTCATATCGAAGAAAGATAAATTATTCACAAAGCTGTCAAATATACACTTAGTCGGGAAAACAAATGACTTCCAAGACCCCTTCTTAATCACA
>SNQJ01S0191336.1:0-12968 GCA_010110895.2 Picea sitchensis
AATCATAAAATTGTTGTAATTTTTATGTCTTGTTTGTCCTGTAATTATATTGGAAGAGTACTGCAACTTTCTGTTTACAAGGAGCGCCTGGATAATTCGGTGCGGGTTTCCTCCCTCCGATCAGCTAAGACAATCATCATACATAGGACAAACCTGGAGCGTTTCTCCAGGTCAGTTTGTTATTTAATTTGTTAGAATGATATTAGTAGTTTAGTTAGATATATGTTTAGTGAGATGTGTAGTTAGAATTAGTATATTAGTTGTTTAGTTTAGGTAGTTTTGTTTTATTTCTGTTCATAAAATTATAAAATCAACAAAAAATATCTTTCTCTGTCTTAGGGCAGAATATAAATGAGTTTTTCAGGTTTTATTCAAATCTGTAAATTGTAGATATTGTACATTTTGTGAATAAGTTATATTTCCGTTAGTAGTTAGATATTTAATTAGTTAGAGTTAGTATAGTATTAGTTAGTAGATTGTATATATAGAATAGTTAGTTTAGTTTATTAGTTTGTTTTATTTCTTTTTTTAGTTAGATTAGTTTAGTTTGTTCTAATAGTTTTTTTTAGTTAGATTAGTTAGTTTAGAGTAGTTTTTTTTTCTTTTTTTGTTTTCTTAGGACTTAGATCGGCTAACGAAGCCACTAAACTCGTCAGGGTGGTTCATCCCAAACGACTTGGGTTATTAGACAACCCCGTACCAGTTCCACTCTCCCAGTTGACGGACGGTCAATTTCGCCCATCAACAAATGGAGCTAGAAGGAGGGCCATAATTTAATTAATGGCACGAGACAGTCGCAAGACTCCTCCACCACCTAATCGCTCACCTATAGTGACTAGAAGCCATTAAAACGATAATATTCACCTTCAAACAACAACTACTTCAACCGACGATCCACAGATCACAGTTGAGCCAACAACCCCTAATCCTACAGGTGGTGACATACAAGAGATTGTCCGTCAATCTCTTATAAGAACTCATAGCGCCTTGGCCCATTGGAGGAAACCTAACCGACCGTGGGGCCAACCTTTGGACTTCTCTGATATCAGAGAACAATTAGGAGGCACTAATCTCACTGTGAATCCTACAGATCCAAACCTAAATCCTGTTGCAGGAGGATCTGGGATACCCCCTTCACCACCTCCATCATATCCTTCCTCTTCTGGAGGAGATTCCTCTGACAAAGGCGATTCCCCTTTTCAGCCTTCCACACCCACTACACCAATGGAAAATCAGAACAAACCTGCTAGACCCTGGCTTGATCAGGATGTCGTAGTTGTACCTGGAGATCAGCATCCTTTACCTAAACACCCAGAGAAATGGCTTCCCAAGTTTGATCCTGACTCAAAACAGATCGTTGAAGATCACATTAAAATTTTTATGTTAGCCATAAGACTCCAAAATGTCGAACATGAAGATGTTGTCTGTAGGTTGTTCCCCTATACTTTTGAGGGCAATGCATCCACATGGTACTTTTCCCAACAACCCCATACCATCGTGTCTTGGGAAAAGTTTGAGTCATGCTTTTTGGAAAAGTTCAGAGACGGTAAACCTCTGGAAGTCCTAGTCATGGATCTTTCTAGCTTAAGAATGAACCCAAAATAAAAAGTTAAATACTTTAATCAAAGATTCTTAACACTTAAAAATTGAATCCCTGCAGATTCCATGCCTGCCAAGATTCTTATAATAGCATACTACACTAAAGATTTGCATCAAAGTATAGCTATTTGGGTTAAACGATCTAAGAAATCCACGTTGTTAGAAGCCTTCGAGGAGGCCAGCCAGATTGAAAAAGACATTCTTAGTCTTAAATACTCTACTAGCAATGAAACTGAGACTAGTTCTTCTTCCAAAAAGAAGATCGAAATCCTCCCCAGACCCGCTCAAAGTAAAACACAACCTAAAAGATCTGATTTAGAAAACTTAACTAAAGTTGTTCAAAAACTGTCAAATCAAGTTATAGACTTAAAAAGGACGACCGAAGAAGCTTCCTCGAGCAAAGGGCCTTACAAACCCCCGTTCCGAAAGCCTTTTCCTACCAACCGACCTAATCCAACCACCGAAGGCCTAAATCTAGAAAGCCTGCAATGCGCTCTTCAAACAATTCTAGAAGCCCAAAATAACTTGATGCCTCCTGAGATTCCTGAGGAGGTAGTTGAACAAGAGACAGTTCAAGAAGAAGAGTCTTCCCCAAACATTTTTGGACACTTCTCGGATAGCATCTTTCAAGCTAACTTCGAGACAGTACATCCCTATAATACCAGGAGTAAGACAGCAAACAAACCTTCTACCGAAAACACTACAACTTCGCCTCCAAAGCAATCTAAATCAACTTAGACTAAACAGAGTAATGTGAACCCCAACTTAGATTATGATGTAGTTGAAGATCTTAAAAGGTTGAGAGCTAACATTTCTGTTTATGAGTTATTGAAGTTTCCATTTCTGCTACAAAAAATGTTACAGAATATCTCGGAGAATGGAAAAAATGGTAATTCTAATGGCAACAAGGTTGTGCAGACCAAAGTTCCCCAGAAGACTTCCATTAAAAACAATCTTGATCCTCAAGATAAAGGGAGCCTTCCTGTGAGTAATGTAAATAATGTAAATAATGTAGATAAAGTAGCTTTAGAAACTGCGAGTAAAAAGCCACAAGCTACCACCCTTAGTACTCGCAAAAATGTACCTCCATTTTTGTTAACCTTCGAAATCTTTAATAGAAATGTGAACAATTATATGGTAGACTCAGGAGCATCATCCAATGTGATGCCTTGGTATGTTTGCCAAAAGATTAACACTAAAGTTGAACCCTCTACTTTAAAAATCATACAACTTGATCGGACAAATGTTAAAGTTATAGGTGAACTAAAGAATGTGCTTATTAGATTATCGTCTAACCCCAAGGTTCATCAAGTTATTGATATGATTGTTGTGGATATTCCATAAGTGTATGGTTTGTTTTTAAGCAGGGACTGGTCGGAGCAGCTACATGGTTATTTCGCGACAGATTAGTCCCATCTATGGATTCCAAACAACGGTAAGCCTAACAAGATCAAGGTAAATCGTGAATGCTACCTTAAGTTCACGGTCACAGATTTGAACGATCCCAACGAACTATTTACACATTCTGTTGATTCACTCGAAGTACAAGGGATGGACACCTTCTTCGGCAATTTCATGGCCGAGGCTTTACCTATCACCAATCCAGAACAACAGTCCGAGATTGTAGCATATATGCAGCCAACGGCTTCTACGCAATGGTCTCATGTACCCGATGGAAATCAAATTCGGTCTCTTTATTTTGACGGGTCAAAGTCCAAAGAAGGAGCTGGAGCAGGCTGCGTCATTATCGATCCGGCAGGTAACAAAACATTGATGGCATGTAGGTTGGAATTTGAATGTACTAATAATACTGCAGAATATGAGGCTTTACTGCAAGGTCTCAGAAAAGCTTCGGATATGAACATTCAAAATTTAACCGTCTTTGGTGACTCTGAAATAGTGGTTAGAGAGGTAAGAGACTATATCCACTGTCTGTCTCCGCATCTCAAAAGATATCAGTCTGAGGTATGGAATTTAATGAATAAATTTTATGCTTTCAATATAAATTCTATTCCTAGATTGAATAACTCTGAAGCAGATTTATTAGCTAATGTAGCTTCTAAACTTCTTCCTGCAGAAGGCTTGTCCCCAGATGAATTCTCTGTTGAGTTGTTGTTCAAGCCATCTGTTCCTGACAACATCACAAACTGGAGAGTATTTGACGACGATCAGCATATTATTAACTTTCTGCACATGGAAGAAACTTTTCAAGGCGCGGTGATAGACGAACACACACACGTTGACAATTTGTGTGATTTCACGGTAATACCAGATCCGAGAACTCCTGAATCTTCATCAGATATGGTAAACTCGATCCCTAAATATGTAATTAGATTAGAGAAGTTTTATGATCTTCAAGATAAATTTAAAAAGACAGTCAACTGTAAAACCAATAGTTCCTCGTTATCTTATGAAAAGGTGAACTTAGGAACTAATGAAAATCCTCAGTGCATTAATCTAGGGTTGGGATGTTATCAACAAGAAAAAGTTGCATTTATTAAATTGTTCAAAGAGTTTAAAGATGTATTTGCATGGATGTATGACGACCTTAAAACGTTCGACCCTAACATCATACAACATGTCATTCTAATGAAGCCCCAAACCTTACCCTTTCAACAAAAATTGAGGAAAATGCATCCTAAACTCGAACCGACCGTGAAAAAATAATTGAATAAACTCCTAAATGCTAAGATAATTTTTCTTATTAGACACACTCAATGGGTTTCTAACCTTGTCCCAGTCCGGAAGAAAAATGGGGAAATCCGACTCTACGATGATTTTCGAAACCTTAATAGAGCGTCTGATAAAGACAACTATCCTATCCCGCCCATGGAACAGATCCTTCAACAGGTATTCGGTTATGAAAGGCTATCCTTACTGGATGATTTTTCGGGGTACAACCAAGTCCTGATGTCTCCACCAGACCAACTTAAAACTACCTTCCGTACTCCGTGGGGCACTTATGCTTATCGTAAAATGCCCTTTGGACTGATTAATGTTGGAGCCACTTTCCAGAGAGCGATGGACATTGCTTTTCGAGGCTTAATCAATCAGTCCATCATAGTTTACTTAGATGATGTGACTGTATTTTCTAAAAACAAAACCAATCATCTAGCTCACTTACGAGCCATTCTACAGTGATGTCGTAAATACGACATCTCCTTGAATCCTAAAAAATCCATCTTTGCAGTAGAACAGGGTAAACTCTTAGGATTCATTGTGTCTAGTGAAGGGATGATTATTGACCTCAAAAGGACTCAAGTCATCGCAAAACTTCCCCCTCCTACATCCAAAAAGTCTATGCAGTCTTTCTTAGGCCAGATTAACTTCGTGAGGAGATTCATCCCCAGTTTCTCCGAAATGGTCAGGCATTTATAGAATTTGATTAAGAAAGACACCCAATATCATTGGGGACCCCTTGAAAGTTAAGATTTTAATGCAATAAATAAGGCCATAATAGACGCTCCGTCTCTCATGAGCCCATATTTTTCTCAAGACTTTACACTCTACACTTTTGCTTCTGATCATTCCTATGTCATCGTCCTAACCCAAAAGAATGTCAAAAATAATGAAGTAACCATTGTGTTTATGAGCTCCACTTTCAAAGGCGTTGAACTTAATTAACCAGTGGTAGATCGGCAAGCCTACGATGTTTTCAAAGTAGTCAATCATTTCCGGTCCTATCTTTTTAAGTCAAGGATGAAAGTCATTGTCCCCTACCCAGCCGTGAGGAACCTGTTAGTGTAGAAGGAACTAGGTGAAAAGAGAGCTAACTGGGTCACCTCCTTGCAGGAGTATGACTTAGAAATCACCCCAACTTAGATAGTGAGAGGCCAAGGGTTATGCAACTTAGTTGTTGATTCAGCAGCAGGACAGCAAGAAGAAAGCGATACGTCAAACCTAGGACAACGCGATCAAAGTCTAATTTGTTGCGCACAAAACTCTGTCAGTCCTTGGTATGATGATATAAGATTCTGTCTTGAACATGGGTCAGCCCCCCGTCACCTGCACCCCTCTAAAAGAAGAGCGTTGAGATTAAAGTCTGCCTCCTTTCATCTGGTTAATGGTATTTTGTTTCGTCAGAGTTTTGACGGCGTACTGATGCGTTGTCTTGAAAAAGACGAAGCAGAAAAAGTCTCGCTAGAGTTGCATGCAGGAGAAGTTGGTGGTCATTTTGGTGATAACACCACTACCCATAAAGTTTTAAGAGCCGGTTATTACTGGCCCACGCTTTTTAGAGACGCCCATGCCTTGTGTCGTAAATGTATCATTTGTCAGAAAGCGTCAGGGCGGTTACAAAAACCAACCTTTCCTTTGCATCCCATTTCAGTAGATTCTCCTTTTCAGCAGTGGGGCCTTGATATCATAGGTCCAATCAACCCCCCATCCTCACAACAACACAAGTTTATTGTGATAGCCACAGATTACTTTACCCAATGGTTTGAAGTTGTTGCATTAAGAACTGTCAACACCAGTCAGGTAATTGCCTTTCTAAACTCAAATATTATCACTCGTTTTGGTATCCCTGACTGTTTAGTATTCGATAATGCTTCTTACTTTTCCTCTCTTGAGATGAGCGATTTCTCTTTGGAAAAAGGAATTAAATTGAAGTATTCTGCTAGCTATTATCCTCGGGGCAACAGATTGGTAGAATCAACAAACAAGAACTTGATTAAAATCATCAAGAGAACGGTGATTGAAAATCACAACAATTGGCACAATGCACTGTTGAACGCACTGTGGGCTGATAGGGTAACACAAAAAGCTTCGGTAGGTAACTCCCCCTTTTTTCTCATTTATGGAAGAGATGCAATTCTGCCACCTCACATTCTTCTTCCTTCACTTCAGTTGTCGCAGAAAATCCAAGAGGAAGATTGTCCCCCTTTGGAAAACCGAATTAATGCTTTGATGAAGCTAGAAGAGGTAAGAGCCCAAGCTAAACGTAAGTTAGATTAGCATCAACTATTGGTTAAAATATGGTTTGATTCTAACTCTACTTCTGATAGGAATTTTGAAGTAGGTGACCTCGTCTTGAAATGGGACAAACCACATGAGGGAAAGGGAGAACACACAAAATTTCAAAATTTGTGGCTTGGACCGTTTTTAATTGCTGAAAAGTTGGGTCCCAATTCTTTTCGATTGTAGAATCTTGAGGGTCATCTTGACACCTATCCGGTGAATGGCCAAGCCCTAAAAAGATACTTTGCTTGATAACTACCCTTGTATATTATGTACATATTTTTCTTTTGTTTTCTTTTTCATTTGCTTTTTTGTTTTTTATTTTTATTTGAATTTATCAGCTCGTGTTTTTGGAAAATACACATACCTGTATACCGAGCTATTCAGATAAAGAAAACAGAAAATTCCTTCACTGAAATAACTTCTGAGAAATTTGTACAAACATCAATGGTATATTTCTGAAATTTATATCTATGTTGGAAAAGTTTGTTGTTTGAAAGAAGTTGACTGATTTTGATCTCTAAGTAAAGCTTGTCATGATCATCTATTATCTTTTTAAGCTGTCCCTATTCCTTAAGGGAATGACTCAGAAGATGTCTCCCTGTCTCAGGAAGTTGTTTTTGTAAATGAAACATCTCTGGATCTAAATAAAGGACAGTTCTAATAAATTCTGATGAGGTCTGAAAAAATATGTTAAAATATCATGATTTTCAGTGTCACCCCGCTCAACTATATATCTATGAAAAAACAAAACAAAATAAATTATTAATAATAGTTGTGGGAAATGCTTGTAAACCCGTCGGGATGCTGAACAGGTCTGCTGGCAGTGGGTAAATGCATGCATGATGCCAAGACAACTTCGTCGGGGTACTGAAAAGGCCCGCTGGCAGTGAAGCAATGTCGGGTATATGAAAATTTGCAAACAAGAAACCTCTTAATGTCCTTTATTCTGATCTAGAACTTCTTGGCAGGATACATATGTCAGAGTGGGTTAAATGGCAACCCTGTTGAGGCTATGGACGCCTGCTGGCAGCAGTGGTTCTATCAATAGTATTGGATATTTTATCATTAATATCATGACTCGTTGGTCTTAAGACTGTTATCAATTTTCATCTTTTAAAACACTGCTGGAATAGTTGGTTTAATGATGATGTTTATACAATTTTCCGGTTGTCATTTTTGAGTTTGAATTATCTTTGTTGTTCTAATCTGAATTTGTCCTTTTGGTAGAGATAACTTCTTCTACCAGTGTGTCGCCATTGTTGGCAGCCAATTCACATTTTCCACTGACTAATAAGCTGCCTACACCAATGTTTTGCAAACATCAATTTTTCGTCGCAATTCTCAAATAAAGGACACTTTTATTTTTGCAACATTTGCACATTTACCTTCGTTTTTGTTTTCATGACTGTAAGCATGAAAACTTAGTCTTTCGTAGTCGCATTAAAATCATTATTTGAATTTTCATTATCCTCCTTGCCGATATGCCTATTGCGCTTACATTTTACTTATCATTATACAGTTGGCAAGAGCTTTTGATCTGCACTCATTTGACATTCTTTGATTGATCATGTAGTTTCGTTTCATGAGTGATTAAGTTTGTGATTCATTAGAAATTGGATTTATATGTTCTTTGATTTGATCTACTTGGCCATTGGTTTCATAAAGATATATAAGTGTTATGGTTAAACCCTTGATATATTTCATTTGATACGAAACCTAGTTCAAAACGCATTGGCGCATTGGTCCAACACTTGGTATTTTTTTCGATTTGTATGTTGGGTGTTTAAAACTATGGCATAACTTTGATTGCACGCGTTGGTTTATAAACTTACCATTGATTTCATTGGTCAAGCAAGTGACATAATTTTTGAACTATACTATAGTGGGTTGAACATCTATAAGCGTCGACAGTTGTACCATTAGCAATGACTATTCTACATGGCAGAAATAGCTCCACCACCTTCGCATGATGTCATTAATGCCTATCCCTTATCTATGTTTCACCTATGTTAGCTTGGGTCACCCTTCATGCACTCTTCTCCTGTGTATGTTATGATTCAAACCCTAGCTCATTCTCCGTGTACTCGGCTCCATGGCACCATGGCACCGGTGGTGCGAATTGCGTCGAACGTTAGCCAAGCCTTGCTACTGTTCGACAATGCCCGAAAGGACTTAGAGGATAGCGGTTGGCTCACCTTTGTATAGCGATTCGAGGGTTTTAATTTATTTGTGGCACAACAGTTCGCACTGACTTTTGATGGTTGTAGAGCCAAGGTGGGTGACGTTCAGTTGGATATCAGTGAAGAGTTCATTAGCTCTGCCACCGGGTTAGCAGCCACGGGCCAGCGTTGGTTTAAAAATTCAAAAGTGGAAGAGGTGCCATGGCCACTACTCTTCGTCTTGCAAAAGGTCACATCCTATGACAGAGGTATTCCCATTTCCATGCTTAAACCATGATGGCATGACCTTTTGATGGTGGTTAAACAATTCGTGACCTGTGAGGGTCGATATGGACTCGTTTTTCTCTACCACCTGCGTTTGTTAATGAATTTTATAGGGTATCCATTGAATATGCCTTTCTACTTCCAGCGTAGCCATTATAAAATGTCAAAAAGGTTTAAAAGAGAAAAGGTCGATGTTAGCCTGTTCCACCATGGCCAAATCAGGCTCATCGTTGTTCATCACTTAAGTCTCCATGGTGATAGTTGGCGAACTTTTATCTCTCGGAATGGTTTTGATGATACAGACCCTATCCAAATTGACAAGCCTGTGATTAATGAAGCTAAGGTCGGGCCACTCATGCCCTTCCATGTCCTATTGCCTTCTCCTAAACCCTCGGTCGAACCTGATGTTGAATTACCTGATGCTATAACTGAGAAGGATGAGGCTATAAAACATCCTGTGAGAAAAAAGGTTAGAGGTAACCCTATTGTTGATGGCAAAGGTAAAAAGAATGCTCGACTTATCTCGAGGATGCCTAGGAATAAGCCTGAACCTAGTGTTGAGAAGAAGCCCATAGTCCTTAGTGAGGATTCAGACTCTGACATAGAACGCTTCCTAGCTAGTGAGTACCCTTACTCACAAGGTCTGTGCTCCGAGCCACCTTATGATTTCGTTTCTAATATGCCCCCTTGCCTAAGGAACAATCCCAGTTACCCAGGGATCGAACTACCTAACGAAACCCTCGGTATTTTAATCAAACCCTCACCTACTTTTTCGAAGCCCGGACAGTCGTCATGTGACCAATGTGATGTGTGGTTGGAATGATACTACATAGATGTTCTTGTACTTCAATCAAAAATCAGATCGCTGGAAAACCAAGTTGCAGTGTTGACGAGCCAAAGAGACAAGCTTTGAGTTGTTTATAGGAAGCAGAGAACCACTGGTTCCATCGTATTTAGAAATGTTGAATCAGCTACAGTTGTTGTCAACTCCAAAATGTCATGATCAAGCCGTCTGCTCGTCATCTAGGTATGAATTCAGGTATCAATTTCATTTTGTTAATTCCTCGGATTAATATAATGATGTGAGTTTGGTTTTCAAATAGCTCTATCTATCATTTGAAATGGCTCTGTCATAATGTCGTTCATCTTGTACATTGTTTTCGCTCTGCTAAAATTAAATGAAGTTTTGATTTAGATACACGATTTGCTCATGCCTAGTTTAGTCATTGATAGGTTTCTATCGGATTTGATTTGTTTGTCTGTTGAGTTAATGAAATCGATGGTTTTATTTCTATTGGATTTGTTTGTATCTAATTTGAACAGGAGGTTATCATGCTAAATTTAGAGTACGATCATGTTTTGATTTGATTTCATTATGGTTAGTTTGTATGTTTTGATTGCTAAATGATTTCGTGAGTTTGATTGTTATGATTTTTTAATATGTCATGTGATATAACTTTTTAAATCAGGAATACAACTCTGATTCACTCTGATTCGGAAAGAATGACTCTGTTTTTCATGAAAACAATATTCTCATTTAAGCCTGTGCAAATGATATCTATGCCCTAATCATGGAATGACTTTGGTTCACAACAACTATGTTAAATTTCAACTGTTTGATTCATTCTTATCTTGATTGGATTGTTGTGTATATTCAGTTAGTACGATGATTTTCATGAGTTGGATTTGTATCATAGATGTTGCTCTGCTTGATTTTAATTTGCAAAACGAATTGGTCGACATTTGTTATCTCTGTCAAATCCGGTTATAATTCGTTTTGAAATGAACGGTTTCGTTCAATGTCAATCGAGTCTGTTTTCCCCAAATAGAAATAACAAACGATTGAACTAATCCTACAAATCCTGTTGATTGATCTCATTATGATTTCATTTATGAACATTTACACCCCAGTTTTGATTTAATTCGCTCATGGCATGGATCATTTGTTATGTCAATACAGTTATGTCGATTTGAAAATGATCTTGTTTGGATTCGATCGTTTTTCCTGTTGACGAGGCAGCATAGCAATTGCCTATGATTTGTTTTAATTCTATCGATTTCAAATTGATATGAAAATATTTCATTATTGTTCGATATGATTATGTTCACCCGATTATGTGGCAACAAACGAAACAGAGTATATGCATCTCTGTAGTCATTTGATTTTAGTTTTGTTTTGATCTCGAATTAGTATAACAATCTCGATTTGAATGATTCGTTTGTCTTTAAAATAGCTATTAGATACTTGTTCTTAGTTGAATTTAATTCTTTAAAAGATTTGAATTGATTTTAATGTTGATTCTGTGTCTGATTTAGACCAGCTACAGAATCGCAAGATTCTGTAGCTAGTCTATAGAATTAGATTTTTATCATTTTCTTTAACAAAATATCCTCCTAACTTGTTCATTTTTTACCCTTTTAAGGTACATCCAAATTGCATTGGACATGCTGGACAGTCTAGGAGATATTTGTGTGTTTTAGTTTTATTTTAGGTTCCTAGTTTAGTCAGACTTGGGATATCTTCCCAGATTTTATCTAAACAGTTTTGATAACTTCCACATGGATGTTTTACCCTATGGAAGGTCTTTAAATACTTATTATTTTTTGTAATAATGGGCATCCTCACTTGTGGGAGAACCAGGCTATGGATTTCTAATACAAACTGAGACAAGAGTTGATGTTTTGCTACAGCTTTCGCTTTCATAATATTAATCTTTTGTTTCAAGTTTATGCATGTCATTTGCAGTTGATTATAGACTACTTTAGCTATCATAATCTGTTGTAGAATGATATGATTTAATTAATGTATTATCCATATCTGATTTCTTTCATTATTTAAAAAATACAACGATTACTATGTTTCAATTAATGAATCACATATTTCTCTTCTTTCTTAATTGAAGCATTTCGTATAGATCTTTGCATACGGGTTTATCTAACTGTGAAGATTTATAAATCATAAAATTGTTGTAATTTTTATGTCTTGTTTGTCCTGTAATTATATTGGAAGAGTACTGAAGCTTTTTGTTTACAAGGAGCGCCTGGATAATTTGTTGCGGGTTTCTTCCCTCCGATCAGCTAAGACAATCATCATACGCAGGACAAACCTGGAGTGTTTCTCCAGGTCAGTTTGTTATTTAATTTGTTAGAATGATATTAGTAGTTTAGTTAGATATATGTTTAGTTAGATGTGTAGTTAGAATTAGTATATTAGTTGTTTAGTTTAGTTAGTTTTGTTTTATTTCTGTTCATAAAATTATAAAATCAACAAAAAATATCTTTCTCTGTCTTAGGGCAGAATATAAATGAGTTTTTCAGGTTTTATTCAAATCTGTAAATTGTAGATATTGTACATTTTGTGAATAAGTTATATTTCCGTTAGTAGTTAGATATTTAATTAGTTAGAGTTAGTATAGTATTAGTTAGTAGATTGTATATATAGAATAGTTAGTTTAGTTTATTAGTTTGTTTTATTTCTTTTTTTAGTTAGATTAGTTTAGTTTGTTTTAATAGTTATTTTTAGTTAGATTAGTTAGTTTAGAGTAGTTTTTTTTTTCTTTTTTTGTTTTCTTAGGACTTAGATCGGCTAACGGAGCTGCTAAACCCATTAGGGTGGTCCATCCCAAACGACTTGGGTTATTAGACAACCCTGGACTGGTTCCACTCTCCGAGTTGACGGACGGTCAATTTTGCCCGTCAACACAGCTGAAGATGAAGGAAGATGAAACTATTGGAAAATACTTTCTGAGAATAGAAGAAATGGTAAATGCAATGAAGGCACTTGGTGCAACAATTGGGGAACCTTCTTTAGTTCAGAAAATCTTGAGATCTCTCCCAGATAGATTCAACCCGAAGGTCTCTGCTATAGAAGAACTTAATGATCTAAAAACCTTGCAGTTTGATCAACTTCTAGGAACACTGACTACATATGAAATGAGAATAGTTAAAGATAAACCCACTTCC
>SNQJ01S0191337.1:0-14088 GCA_010110895.2 Picea sitchensis
TCCTCTCAATTTCACTGTGCAATTTTACACTAAGGACATAAGATGTCATTTCAATGATGTAAGAATGTGATCAATCTCTAGTGAACTATGTTCTAAACTTGATATCTAGTTAGGATGAAAAATATTTATTCTTGAGCCGAATCATTCTTTTCTCTAATGCATTCCAATCTAATATGAATGTCTCAACATTGTATGTAAGAACAATGGTCATGAGGTTGACAATATAGTATCAATCAAATTGGTAAGAAAATAAACTCAAAATGAAGTTGAAGTAGTTATCTCCCCATCTCCCACAACCTTAAAAAATGATTAATTAAAATATTAAGTATCTCATGTTCAATATGCCAATTATTTATTATAAAGCAGTTTTTTGAATTATAAACATACGTATCTTCATAAAACAATTTCAGCACTATTTCAAATATTTTTTTTCATAAATTTTAATAACTCCACTCATTACAACAAAGAAGAAAAAGCCAAGTTGATACCATTTTCATCTAATTTAGATTTAATACCCTCAACATTAGCATTAAATTATTTCAAAATAGAGTACTTGCATGCATCTTTAATAACTAGTGATACAATTAACTCAAAGTTGTCTAACATATGTGTGTGGATTGTGCTACGATACTTTTATCTATGTAAAGTCATAGATATTAGTTCATGTAGAGAATCTCTCACCATCTTTGTATGCCCATAATCAAACTTGCATTCACCTATGCCAAGTCTGGTAGCTTGGGTAATACATTTATCTACAAAGATGATAATAGGGATCAAAGATTCATTTTTTTCTCATGACTCCAACGAACAATATTCAAATATCACATAGATGACTCAACACGCTCATGAAACATCTCTTTAGCAACAACTAGAAAATAGAGAGTTCTTTCTCCACACCTAAGAAATAAATGTTTTCTTCTAGATAATAAGAATACATGAGTTGAATGTATTTGGTGTAATTCTCACCACTATGGGAATCTATCACTTTGATCTCAATTAACCAATTATATAAAAACAAGTGTTTAAAAAGATTCCTTTCAAAAAAATTCATATTTTTTCAACACTTGAGAATGATTGAAAATTTGACTAAGTTAATTCATTGTTATTTCTTCCTTTGTTCTTGAAATAAATTATTTAGGTGAGAGAATCCATGAATCATAGATAATAAGTTAATGCATGTGGCATGAATGAAGAGGATGATTAGGGTTCTAGGAATGAATGTTATCCATCTTAGTTTCATTTTTGTCTAAGAAATGGGATCATTTTTTTGTGAACATAATCAACAAGGTTTGGCATGGAGGAGAAAGATCAAAGGAGGGATTATGCCATTTTTTCCCATTGGAAGGTACTTAGTCTGTATAACAAAGATGGGTTTCTTTTGAGGTCCCTAGTGTTGGTGTTGTTTTCTTGGAACATTTTATAAAGAATAGAAATTCTTCCAATCACCATGTAAATGAGTGGGTATATTTGTAAAATTAAAGTACTCGATATCCAAACCAATATCTCAATATCTTGAAAAATCCAAGGCATGCTTATATCAAGCGATCAAGTACATAGTGAACTAAAAAAGAGGAGAGAAAATAACTCAAGTAAAGCGATGTGATTCTAGAAATAACCGAGCACACAATAATACTCCTCTAGATTTAATGGATATAAACTACAAAATTAAGTTAGGAGAGTGAACAACTACAAAAATATTAGTCATGCACTTGTTAATGTTGAGACTTGTCAAGTTGATCACTTACTTTTAAGGATATTGAAATTGCTAGAGTAGTCCCCCTCAACATGCATAAAAAGAGAATGGATATATTTGGGAGGGTAATAGAAGTGATCCCTTACCCAGCCAAGGTAGTAAGGAGTTTCTCAACTTCTTGCATGAAGTGAAACAAAGCCCTCACCGAGAAGTATCATTATTTGGTTAGAACATTTTAATAGAAATAACATTAATTTGTAGTTTTACATATTTTATTAAGTCGTCACCCACAATGATCCCCTAGGTCAATAAAAAACAAAGGATCATGATGGGGTGAAGAAGAATGGTGAAGAAAACAGAAAGGGAGTATTGGATGATGATAAAAAGGGTGGTGATGAATCCAACGGTGATGGTGAAGACAAGAAGGGTGAACTAATCTCTAGATAAACTAAATATGCTTTGTGTGTATAACATGGATGGATTTCTTCTAAGATTTCTATCAATGTTGTTTTTTGGTGCATTCCAAAAGTAGAAGAAATGGTTCCAGTCACCACATTCAACAACAAGAATAGAATTATGGGAGTGAACTAGTTGAATATAGCAACCAACCAAGGAGCTTCTCAACTTGCTATATGAAGTGCAACAAATCCCACACCAAGAAGTGCCATTAATTTATGCTTCTCGATAAAAACAAGGTTGTTGCATCCTTAGAGAGAATGAAAAGAGATAGTATCAACATTATCCATGTGTCCCCTATACATTGACACCCACAATTCAATAAAATGATGTCTGGTTAGAACGGTTTGTAAAATAACAAGGGTATTATACTACATTTGTTGTACTTGTATGTTATCTTTAATGATGAATGTTTTTATCTCAATGCTTTAATATATTCATATTTGTGGATCATCCAAGAATCAGATGGAGATCATCCCACATTAGAAGGATGAAAACAATTAGGAAGGGGAGAAGAAGGATGTGGGAAACAAAAGGGGGTGAAGAAGGAATGTGGTGGTGGTGGTGATAAGAAGGATGGTTATGGAGAGAAGATTCTTGGTGGAGAAATCCAAAAGGGAGGAGGGGATGATGATAAGAAGAGAAGTGGTGACATAGATACCTCCTCAACCTTATCTTTATATAAAATAGAAGGTTGTAAATCATTAAGATTGGATACCAAGATTTTAAAATTTCTCAACCCCCTACAATTAATCACCATCAATGTTTTAAGAAGAGAGGACTTTTCTACTAGTTGCTCCATTGTCTAATCACTCAAGTCAATGAAATATATATACCATTTTATAAGGTATTTGAAACCACAAAAATGAGTGGGTAGCTTTGTAAAATTAAATTATTGAATCTCCAAACATGGGAGACAATCCGATAAAAAGAGAGATTCTAGAGCATATGTTGGACTACCTTCATGTTCATCTCCATTTGTATCTTCACCTTCATAAGTTATACCTGCCAAAATAATTTATTTTTACTATTTTTTAATATATAGAATGAATTCATTTCCTAGAACTGATTTACAAATATTTCTTTCATAGAACTCCTTACCTTAAATCCTTTTCATTGAAATATTAAAGTATTCAAAGTTAAAAAAAAAAATGAAAGAAAATAATGTTAATAAACTATGTGTATTCTTTATTTTTCTTCTTAAGAGATAATAGAATAAAAAAAACATGGGATAAATCAATACGAGGGAGTAAATTCCAAATGAATTTCCATCTATGAGAGAGGGAGAGAAACATATTATGTCTCTCAAAGGAAGCTTTAAATGGATGTGAAAGTAGAGTAATTCCTTTGAAATACCACTTGATCTATCCCTTCCCTTTCCCATGGTCGAACACAAGCAAAGGGTAAATCTAGCTAGAAAGGAAGTGGAAGATTGAAATACTAATGGATTAAGCCTTCAACGAAGTGGAAGAATAGACATATCGATGGATCAAAAATGTGTTTTGGGTATAATTGAATCCTCGGAAAACCGAATGTGATTTGAGGCTATCAATGCCTTATCATTCCCAATAAAATCAAACAAGTTGATATGGAGGAATTCTTCAGCATGAATCTATGTTGGGCGGTATATCACAACATTGGGTACCTAACAACAGTGTGAATGGTAGTATTTTTTCTTCTTCAGTGGTCAAACACAATATAAGGCCACTAAATCTATCTATCAAGGATGTGAAAAATTTAAATACTAATGGATTAAGCCAACCAAGATTTAGTGGAAGAGTAGAGATACTAATGGATCAAAATGATGTCCTAGATAGGCTTGAATCCTTGGGGAACTAAAATATTTTTATTTGATGAAATGAATGTCTTATCATTCCCACCAAAATCAAATAATTCGACAAGGAACAATTATTTAACATGAATCTAGGCTAGGTGGTATAACACAAAATTAGGTACTTAGTAGTATTGTTTTTCTTCTTTAGTGTAGTGTATTAACCTGAAATTTGAAGAGAAGAGATGGGTTATAGGGAGGATGTGTTCTCTCATATTTTCTACTATGATTCTTTACATTAGGTTCTACAAACTTCACTATTTCCAGTGATCAGTTGGAACTTCTTGGAAAACTGGCCTTGAAATTGTGTGCAAATACAACAACAATTTCATAGCTTGTAGTTTTTTTATCGAATATATTATTACAATGTTAATATGATGCTAATAAGACACTATACACTAACATATAATATGTTACTTTGATGCAGCATAACACAAACATGATGCCTACAACGCATGACAAATTTAGCAACATGAAAACGATGAAAAAATAACAATAAAATGATGTTATTCAATAAAAGTACGATGTGATATTAAAATAATAATAGTAGTAGTAGTAATGTTTTCAAGCATCATGGATTCAATGCAAACTTGTCACAAAAATCGTGTCACAAAATCCCAATGTGCACCAACAAAAAAATTAAAAATGGAAAAATAAGAAGTGGCAATCCAAAACAACGACACTACAAACATGTATTGTAGTAGTGATGATGTTTTTTATGGGAATTTCTCCTTCGGCTTCTTTTAATGTCAAATGCTCCATATTTTCTAGATCATATTCCTCCTCTAGTCATAAATCTACCTTGTTATAATAATATTATAAGGTCCACCTACCATCACCCTAATTTCTAGATGGTTCTTGCAACTACAGTTTATGCCAATACACTTTACAAAAATATCCTTGTAGTTTGTCCAATGTTATGTCGAAAAGAAATAAATTAATGGATTTAAGAGCAGAAGCAACATCGAGAGTCTTACCTAGATATGAAAAGGTTGAACAGAACCCTTTATTGGGTCTTGTGAACCAGTACCATTATAGACATCCTTCTCTAATCCACTTATTGATGTAATTATCCACATGTAATACTAGTTTTTCCTTTCCCTGATATAATTTCATATGGATCCTCTATTGATCTTGAAATATCCATAACTTGGAACTTTGGTGGTGTGTTAAAGTGATCTCAAAATGTAGGCTAAAATTTTTCCTAGTCGCTTGGGTTGTCCTTATGTGTAGTCCACCATCTGGATGAAGTGAACCTTAGTGTTACATCCAATTCTAGAACCAACTATTCTTTTGGGACCATTAACCTCAAATCTTTAATAAATTTCCTTACGTCCTGAGTGACATCCAATATGGGAGGGTCCTAGAATTTTTTGCCAATACAATGTACTAACCTTATCACAACACAATGTCAATATGAAATCTTATGGTCGTGTTCTTACGACTCCTATAGGTTGGGAAAAGTTAAGTCCCAGCCATTAGATCTAGTTATCGATTGTCATTCGTCGATTGAGACCAAGCGTGAAAGGTAAGACTTCGTAACTTCACTGCTTCGGCAATATCAGTAGGTAGGAAAAGCCTGAACTACCGAAGGTCGGAATCAAGAAGTATCGTCAGCTATCTGATCTAATAGGAGGTGTAGGGGAATCTCCACCGTCGATCGTGGTCAACCGACATTGACCACTTCGGGAGTATGTGACTCTAGGAGTTTTTAAATTTTTTGAATTGTTACAACCCGGAACCCTGGAGCGTCGAAGTCCCGGAATTTTGGTCGACATTTAGATCGAGGGAAGGACTTCGAGAGTGTTTTGCGTCATCAGATCTAGCAAAAGTAGAGGGGTAGCGAGGTTCGGACTTCAGAAATTCATCACTCCGACGATTACTAAGTATGTTGCAGAGGAAAAACCCGAAGTGTCAAAGCCCTGAAGTGTCGAACTCACGAAGTGTAAAGTTGTGAGGTCACGTGGACCGTCAGATCTGGAGCAATTACTGTTGATCGTCCGTGTAGTTGATGATGTGGCTTATGCCACGTAGTAGGGGTGTCATGTGGGGACATGTGTCACCTGGATTTGGTACCTTTTGGACTTCGATCTATTCATTTTTGAGTGACATGTGCCACGGGTCCACGTCACCCTAGGTGACATCGGCGTGTCATGTCATCTCCAAGAGTATGTGAATCTGGGGGTTTCCAAGTTTATGTCAGTAAAAAAGTTTTGAAGCCCGAAGTCGCGAAGGCACATAGGTCGTCAATCTGAGATCCCTTCAGGACCTCTCTCGACCGTTGGATCAAACAGAGGTAGCAAAGGTAAGTACTTCATAGGATTGTCACTCTGGGGAAGTGGAAGACTCAGGAATGGAAATATCCTGGAGCCTCGGAGCGTCGAATTTCCAAATTGTGTAAGGATCGTTCGTCCCAACCCTTGATTAAGTCTCAACCATCTGATTGATCTGTGGATGAATAGGGTAAGTACTTCGGAGGATTTCCACTCTGGGGAAGTGGAAGAATCGAGAATGGAAATATCCCGGAGCCTTGGAGTGTCAAATTTCCAAAGTGTGTAAGGACCATCCATCCCAACGCCTGATTAAGTCTCGACCGTCCGATTGATCTGTGGATGAACAGGGTAAGTACTTCATAGGATTATCACTTGGGGAAGTGGAAGACTCGAGAATGGAAATATCTCGGAGCGTCAAATTTCCAAACTGGTTGAGAATCGTCCGTCTCAACGCTTGATTAAGTTGTAGTCGTTGATCTCGTTGAAGCCTCCAAATGGGGACAGGGCCATCCATTCGAAAGGAGATTAAATCTATACCGTTCATTTTTTCTAGTGGATTTATTAAAGGCTTCGATGAAGTGTAACTCTGAGGGAAAAAAAAATTGACAAGGGAAAACAGTTGAAGGCCGAAGTCCGGAGGACTTGGTCCCAGCACCAGTCCCATGACAAGGTAAAAAGGGCCTGGAAGCAACCCAACCCTCGGACATGGAGTTCACGCTAGATCCCATGTGGAAGTACACAGAGCGGGGCGCTAAAGAGTGTTTAATCCCACTGTTTCGAGCCGTGGTCATGTGGATCATGGTTTGAAGGAAGCGCCTTTGCAGTTTTCGCTTTCTATATCAGCTAAGGGGGATGAAAGTGGTTTTTTTTCAGGGAGCCCTAACTTTCAGCTCTGATATTGAATTGGGGCGAGATTTCAGTCGTTGAAAATTTGATTTAGAGGAGAATGAAGTGGAATCGTTATATTTTAGATAATTGTTATTTTCTTTTCTTCATGAATTAAACAGAAAAGGTACCTGTAAATTTAATTGACAATTTTGTATAATATGTATAATTCTAACCAGATGATTGCTTGCATATTTTGGTAGGATTGGAGGTACAATCAAATCAATTCCAGTCTAAGATCAGATATTAGATCCATGGAATCATGACAAAACTTACAAAAGTTGGATGAGATACTACAAAAGAGAGAATCCTCACATAGAATATGAAGCTAGCAGGTTAAATATGTCATGGATGGGCATAAAAGGAAAAGTGTGAAAGAGATCCACTCCCAATATCAGAGTTCACAGCGGAAAGAAGGATGCCAATGAAAATAATTGGGAATGCCCTCTCACTTGAAAAGTGTCATTGAGTGAAAATGGGCTTCCATTGGGAATGGTATTAAGTGTGAAAGGTATGGTTCCACAGAGAAATGTTAATGAAGTAACCTAATGGACAACTAGGAGTAACAATATTTGATTCAAGAGTATTGTGGTAGTAGGGTGATGGAATGTTTTGAGGTACTTCATTCCAGGGTGTTGGAATGTCTCATAAGGGTAAAGTTGAATATGACTACTCAAAAAGGGAGCTATGGAAATTGAGCACACTAGTTGAATTGCAGAATGGCCAAGGAGAGCTTGGCTAGAAAGTATTCAGACAAAGGAACCATAGTGTATATGAGCATAATGGAAGCACGCAAGGGAACAAGGATATGAAGGAATTCAAGGACAATCAACTACAACATAAATAGATAAATAAATAAGTGAAATAAAACATAAATGCACTAGAGTGCATGAGGCATACAATGAAGTTAAAATGCATATGCATTAGTAGGCATGCTGACAGTAAATGCTTGGTGCATATGGATGTGTAATTTTTCATATGTACATGCTTGGATATGCATATAACATGCTTGTGAACCTATAATAGCCTATTATTATGAAATAATGTTTGAATATGACTAATGATGGATTATGAATTCAGGAAAAATGATAAAGTGGGGTTAAAGATGTGGATGTTGTTGTTGCTTATGATTTCCATCTAGGTGAAAACCCATGAGGGTGGCAGGAATGGTGATCAAAATGATGAAGGAGGAATTATGTGAGCTTCTACAAATATCAGTTGGTTAGATAGCAACAAGTATGTTGATAACAACTAGGAAGGTATGCATTTAGTTTTTGTTGATGCATACATGTTGAAGGGGATTGAGGTAAGAATTCCCTCAGTTAATTTTCAATATTTAAATTGATATGTAATGGTCAAATGCCTAGAGTATGTAAATGTTGTTGATGCTAGAATGCATTTAGATAAAGTGTTAGTTGCATATTACGTTATGTTTGGTTATGATATCATAATCGGGTTAATTCAGGAGACGTACTCCTTCTATAACAATGAATATCCATAGAGCTAGTCATGTGTGAGACCATAATATGGTTGGACATGGAAGGGCTATAGTGTTATGTGAGTGCTCAATGGTATCTATTGTATATCTGATGTTTGGACTGTAACCTCTTTGCCGACACTGAAGAGCACTTCAGGATTATATTCTTGGTGTTGTGTTTGGGTTGAAAAGGAAGGTATCCAAATAGTTAGGCAAGCGGTAGGAAGTGTGTGGATGATTTGTTGAGTCATTGTCCATACCTTCCAACTCATCATGGTGGAATGCATGACATAGTTATGTGGTATTATGTAGTTAATGCATGGATGCTTGTGTAGTTGCGGCCATGGGTATTGGCACATTGATTGTTATTTTATTTAGTAAGTAATTGTTGCATTATGAAAATACTGCACGGTGCTAAAAATATGTAATGATGGATAGATGCATTATATTTAATATGAATACTAGCTTAAGGTGATTGTATTGTTGTTGTTACAATTCGAAGATCAGTTTTGGAGCTATTAAAAATGTTACAAGTGATATTTCAAGAATTATTGAATGCATTTGGGTGAATGCATGTATATAACATAGAAATGATTATGCTAATAGCTGAAATGATGTCAATATTGCTAACTCATGAAGTTGAAAACACTTCAGGAACTGTTAGGTATTACAACAAGAAATTTGCAAGTTAATGCTAAATTACAAAAAAGCTTTGTTGGATAGAATAAAGAAAGTAGTTTTTGGTAATACATGTGTATGTAATGATGAAATCATTCCAATTGATAGTTGGACCGATGGAAGTAAATGAATTGTAGTAGCAAACAATTATAAGATCACTTGTTTCCATGAATATATATATATATATATATATATATATATAGCTTGTACCTGAGATATTGACAATTTGACTGGCTGAGGAATGTTGAAATTGTAGGAAGAAAGGGTCTTGAATATGGCAATGTTGCAAGCCCATAAAGAAGACCAGTGCCTATTGTTGCAAGAGCCAAATTACCATGAGCAGAAGCTCATGTATGGAAGTTTTGTTTTTCCTATATGAAACAATTTTGGGAATTATAATTTAATAAATTACTAACAAATTGTTTTGGTTGAATGCAGATCGAGAAAATTGCAGGTAGGATGGTCTTGAAAATGGAAGGGATGTAATCCCATAAGGAATATTGATATCTATAGTTGTAGAGCCAAACATAATGAGCAGAAAGCTCATGCTTGGAAAATTTGGTTTTCCTATACAAAATATATTTGACATTTATGATTGAAATTATTATAACAATATCTCATGATGACTGTATTTTTATAATACAGATGAGATGATGTCTATTGAATTTGGAAGCTCGTGAAAAAGAACACTGGAAGGAAATCAAGCTCAATGATGAGGCAGGGAATGAAGAAATTCAAGTGGACTTGTTGCAACTAGAGTTCTTGAAGCCGCAACTTTGAAACTTCCTGGTTGAGTGCACTGGATCCCTAGAGAGAAGTGGAACAGTCCGAGGGACTACATGGCAGAGAAAGGGGTTCATTTATTTGGGTTGTGCAGGGATGAGAGGGAAGGAGAGTTTGTTGGTTGGAAATGCTGCCAAAAATATCAATTTTGAAGATCATTATACATATTTTGGGTCAGAATGTCTATGTATACATGTTTAATTTTAGGCCAGAGTGCCTATGTATATAAGAGTTGGTTGGAATGTCTATGTGGATTAAGGCCAAAGAGCCTAAATTTTTAATTTTAATAACATTGGAATGGTGTTTTGCACCGAGGACAATGCCAAAATAAGGGGAGGGGGATGTAACATCCCAATTTTAACCCTTATGAACTATAATGTATTATGTAATTGTGACTTAGGCTGGTGAGTCAGTAAAGTCTAAAAGGGGCCAAAGTTCCTAGGAAATGTAATACTTTGTATACATTAATAAAATACATCATTGGTTGCAAGACGAACAAGGACACAAGAGATAGGGGGCTATGATTCCACGAGAGAGGGGGCTTGAGGGGCTATGTCTTTTTATTATTATTTTATTTCCCATAATTGATTTTATGAAGGAAAGGGGTTACATGAGCTTCTTGGGAGGGAGGCCATGTGGCTCTTGTCTTCCTGTAATTATTTAAACATCCCTTGGGGGGTTGTTTTTCTGCTTCTTCTCCTCGGTTCTTCTTCTTCTTCCTTTTTCCTTCACTTGGGATGAGTTTGTGTGCTCTTGGTATAAGCATGGATACTGATGGCTGCATGAGGATGGATCTAGGTGAAGTTTGGGGGTCGTTCTTCCCCTTTTTTCATCTTCTTCCCCTGGTTCGTTTTGTTCCCTTGTTCTTCTTTCCTCTTTACTCATTATTGCTAGTTCATATGCTCTTAGGTTGAGCATGGAAAAAAAATGACAGGAAGAGGAAATCCATTGATGAATGGATGTAATAATTACTAATCATTCCAGAAGGGAATGGATTCATGGGTGCATGATCTTGATGGCATTTCAGATAGAACTATCCACAACTGCGAGTCATGAGAGTTCCATCAGGGAGATTCTTAACCAGAAGCACTGGAGCCTTGGAAGGAGATGGAAAACCTGAGGGACTGTGTCGCAGAGAAGGGGGTCCATTCTCTTGGGGTTGTGTAGGTTGGGTAAAAGAGAGCTAGTGTACTTTGGATTTCTCTGAGTGCTGAAAGGCTTGTGATAGCTTGAGTGTTGAGAGGCATGTTAGTTATGAGACTGATGGCAGTTCGGATAGAACTATCCACAGCTGAGAATCATTGGAGTTTCCAGTAGGGATATTTCCTGATCAGTAGCACTGGAGCCCTGGAGAGAAATGGGACATCATGAGGGACTACATGGTAGATAAAGGCGTCCATTTCTTTAGGTTGTGCAGGTTGAGGGGGAAAGAGAGATGGAAATTAGGATTTGTTGTGTGGTTGGGAAACCTGAGAGCTAGTTAGCCAACTGTTGTGTCTTGCATATTTTGCCTAGGACCCTTCCTTGTGGATTCATAGCCCTAGCTCAGGGGTGATCTGTTGTTGAGAGTAAAAGAACAACAATGTCTATGGTTGGGAGGAACGTCCTTGGTCTGCAGCTAGTTAGCCAACTGTTGGCTAACCTGAAAGCTAGTTAGCCAACTGTTGGCTAACCTGAAAGCTAGTTAGCCAACTGTTGTGTGTTGCATATTTGGCCTAGGACCCTTCCTTGTGGATTCATAGCCCTAGCTCGAGGGTGATCTATTGTTGAGAGTAAAAGAACAACAATGTCTATGGTTGGGAGGAACGTCCTTGGTCTGCAGCTAGTTGGTGAATGTTTACTTGAAAGATAAGTGTCCTCTGTGTTTTTTGTATAATGTTATTCCGTTGTGTATTTAATTATCTCTGAGATATGTATTTATAATGTGTCTGTTTGTTGGTTATTTGGTGTGCATGGCACGTTGTTTATTTCTTTTATGTTGTAGCATGGATCTTGATTATACATGTGATTTTCATGCCTCTAACATTGTTGAACATTCCTTTGATTTCAAGATAAGATCAGAGAAATGAGTCTTGGGACTGTAGTGTGCCTCGCCTGTGGGTGGTTGGGTGTGTTGCAGTCATATTAAGTGGTGTATCCCGGCTTGTGGGTAGCTGGGTACATTACAGTGTCACTGTGTCCTCCATAAAATAAATTTGGGTACTGCAAACATGGCCTTGAACGAAGGCTTAGAGCATTGATGACTTGGGTTTGAAGTGGGAGGATTAAGGTTTTGGTTGGGCTAATAAGTAGGGGATTTAACTTATGAAGACTCAAACTTGCCTTCTTCCTTATCCCTTTTATCATGTGTATAACCACTTTTCCCAAAACCAAGAATGTTTCTTTTAATTACCTCAATATGACTTGCAACACTTCTAGCTATACTTATATATTTCTCATAAGCATTAGTTTCAAATAATTTTACCTTGGTTTGGAGCATTAACCACATATTGAAAACAAATATTAATCCTGTATTTGGAGGATGTTTGGACTTGTACTTGATGACTTGTAACTTCTCAATAGATTCTTCAAATAGTCATGCACCTCTAGAAAAATGCATGAGATGAGCTTCATAAGGATCACCCATGTTGCAATTTTCTCTTTGACTCTAATTTATATGCAAGATTGATAAAATCGCCTTAGGATTTTTAGAAATCCATCTTTCTCCTTGAGAATGAGGTCCCCCATTATCTAGATGATGTTGCACCACATACTTCTCTTATTGATCATACATGTCATGTAACTTGAATGAAAACTTGACCTTCACCTTACTTATCCATATGTGCACTTCCACCATGCCACCAAAGTCATATCATGGGATCTTCATGTGGAGATTAAAACTGATTATGACATTTTTGTGCCACTGTTGACCTTGGAGGGGTATTTCCTTTTGCATCAAAAGGGTTTAGTTCCTCCTCTTCCTCTCATAGTCCTCATGTTGATGGAATGAGGATTTTGGGCCATGTTCCATGGGTCTTTCACCTATCATCTTCTCAATTTATTAGGAAACTATATTGGATCTTTATCGCAATATGGCAAGGTTGACCTCAGATTTTCCCTTTAACATTTTTTTTCTTTTGTTTCTTCTTGCAAGAAAAAAACGAAGCACGCACTAAGAGAGAAAGATTGAACATCTCCAATACCAACGTGAAACAATTTGTAGACAACATTAATAAAACCCTATTTTATGGAAAATGAGGGATCAAAGTTTGAACTTCTTAACCACCTAAGAACATATGTCCTCCCTCTCTCCCACGCATTCCCCCACATCATCGATGGGATATATCATGTGCATTTATAGATCATGTATTTTGATGGATTAAGATGATTGTAAGATCATCTTCATTAATTGAAATGGTTTCTTATTCAAATCTAAAGGGAATGGTTTCTTATTCAAGTCTAAAGGGAGAAGGGAGAGACCCCAAATGAAAACAATGACAATATTCGAGGGAAAAACTAACAATCCCTTTGAACGCAAGAACAATTTTGGTCCTTTATGAAATGAGTTAGTGTGTCATTTTGTTTTACCATGGCTCTTAGATGCACATGAAACCAAGAACTTTATGGATATGTTGTTTCATGTTGTTTGTGATTTTGGAAGAAGGATTGGTGACAAGGATCAAAGGAATGTGATAGGAAGCCAAATTTATAGAAAAAACAGTTGCCATGCTCAAAAATTTGGTTGCTATGGCTAAAGTAGCTAATAAGGATCAACTAGAGAATTAAGCGCTCATTAGCAAAATATTTGGAAACACATCCATTCTCTAATTGATTCATGGTGAAGCAGGAACCCCCTATCTACATTGAAGAAATTCCCTCGAGTCTAAATCGAAGAAATTTCCTTGGGTCCAAAAAAGGAGTAACTATTATGCATTTAGACCTCAATAAGACCTCATGTCTAGGTAATTACGACTTTATAATGTTGTTTGTGTGTACTTCGAACTCATAAGAGTATTTTTTTTGTACTTTAACA
>SNQJ01S0191338.1:0-17998 GCA_010110895.2 Picea sitchensis
AGACTTTATTTTCCTAGGTTGGGTGACACTTTATTGGGGAAATTGTTTTAAATATTTCTCATCGCATTATTCATTCTAAGGCCATATAGTTTATTAATTTATTATTTAACAATGTGATTTGCCCTTAAGGATGCACTAGGTGCTCCAAGGTTTCCACTCACCTCATTTTGTTTCCTTTGCACGACATGCCCTTCAAAATGCACTACGTGCTCCAAGGGTGCCACTCGCCTCTTTCCATTTTTCTTGCGCGACGTGCCCTTTAGGATGCACTCCATGCTCCAAGTGTACCATGCACCTCTTGATTGACTTGGTAGACATCAAGAACCCTTAGAGTCAATAATCCACCAGGTGATCTTATGGGAGACTAAGGACCTCTAAGGAATAAGGCCCGTGCCTTATTGCAGTCGGCCCTCATGGCATCGTGCATCTTCTCGATCTAGGTAATCATTAACCTATAGTTCGAGCCATGGTGGGAGTTATAGTAGGTTGTGGTAGGGATACTTTCCACACCTCTCCCACAACATCTTTGGTTATCGTGCATGACCCATCTACTCCACATGTGAGTCTGGTCGGAAAGCTATCATCAGCCTGCATCATCAACGAATCATGTGAGAAATAATATCCATAATCATATCATCTAATCAGATTCACAAATGTCATATATACAACAATCAAACCCCTAATAGTCCACTCTCTGACTCGATCTGGAGTCCAAGGGGTTTCATCGATGCCTTTGCATCCTCGACGTCCAAAATCCTGCACACTCAGGAAAACCGAGTCAATAACACTTGTTTATGTCAATACAACAAAATAACATGTCATCAATCCATAACGCCTCATAATCATAATCAAATGCCTAGTAGTATAATAATCTGGATCACTTGCAAGAAAGTGTCCTCAAAGAATAAGTTCACTCAGTGCGCACAAGAGTGGAATGTTACATACACCCCCTCTTGGTCTAAACTCTATCCCGAAGTTTCACATTATTTAAGTGTCGAAATAATGTGTATCACAGTATCATAAGTCTCTCTATAAAACAAAATGGAAACTATTGACGCATATCATATGTGTCTTCCGAGGTCCCCAAGTGCAGACTATAGTTGTCCTACTAGACCTTAACCTGATCTATTGTTCGACATCGTAGATGTCGAATGCGATGATCCAGGTTGCAGATCAGCTCATCTATGAGCACCCTTTCGTCCGATACATGTAAGTAACTCATGTCAATAACATGTGTAGGATCACCAATATAATTTCTCAAAACAAATACATGGAAAACATCTTGCATATGCCTCAAAGAATCAGGCAAGGCTAGTCGATAGGCCACGAGCCCCTTCCTCTCCATAATCTTGAAAGGTCCCACGAACGTAGGAGAGAGTTTAGCTCCCTTTCCAAATTTCATCGAACTCTTATGTGGTTTTACTCATAAGAATACTCGATGGCCAACTTCATAACTACGATCTACACGGTGCACATCGGCATAACTCTTTTGTCGATCCTGAACTTCTTTAATCCTTTGTCTTATTGTTTGCATTTTTTCTTCCATTTCTTGGATCGCTTTTGGTCCCACCATGACTTTATCCTCAATCTGATCCCAATTCAAAGGCATCTAACACAGTCGCCCATAAAGAAACTCAAAAGGCACCATATTAATGTTGCTTTGGTAACTTTTGGTATAAGAAAATTCCACCAGTGGAAAGAATTCTTCCCAACACTTTTGTTGGTTCATCACGTACATGCGCAAAATGTCCTCCAAGTTCGGATTCATTCGTTCATTTTTCCCATCATACTCCAGGCGATACACAGTACTAAAATTAAGTTGGGTTCCCAAGGCCTCTTGAAAACTAGTCCAAAATCATCCAGTAAACATTGATCCTCGATCAGATATAATCCACTTAGGCATGTCATGCAACCTCACAATCTCAATGATGAAAACTCTATCTATGTCAGGTGCCTGATACATTGTACGCATAGGAATAAAATAAGAACTCTTTGTCAGAGTGTCGACTACTACAAAAATTGAGTTGTGTCTCCTTGTCGTCAGTGGAAATCCAACAGTAAAATCCATTGAAATAACCTCCCATTTCAATTCTGGAATAATGTGTGGCTGTAGTAATCCTGTTGGATGTCTATGTTCGACCTTTACCTGCTGACATTATAGACATCTGGCCACATAGTTGACTATGTTTGCCTTCATTCCTTTCCAGAAGAATAAGGGTTTAAGGTCCTCCCTCATCTTCGTGACTCCTGGGTGAGCCATGTATACTTCTCTACGAGCCTCGTTTAGGATCACGTTCCTCAAATCTTCGTTCGGTGGTACATAAATCCATATTTTAAACCTCAATAATCCATCGTCGTCAAACGTAAATCCTTTAAATATTGGTACCATCATTGTGTTTTGTCCGATAAAATCCTCGACCTCTTTGTACCAGTCGTTGTCACACTATAAAGTTAGAATATTTTCACGTAGATTCATCTGAAGAGGCAACACCGAAAACATGTGTGGTCTTTGACTCAATGCACCTGCCACTGGTTTCAGTGTTCCTTTTATGTAAGAAATCTTGAAATCGTACTCGCTAATAAGTTTCGACCAACATCGTTTTCACGCGTTCAGGTCTCTTTGCGTAAAGATGTGTTGTAGTCCACAGTGGTCCATCTTTAGTTCAAATTTTAATCCAACTAGGTAGTGTCACCAAACCTTCAAGGCATAAACAATGGCTAACAACTCCAAATCATGCGTCGCATAGTTCTACTAATGCCTTCTTAGTTTCCTTGAGATGTAAGCAATCACTGGACCGTCTTGCATCAAGACTCCGCCTAAGCATTCCTTGGATGCGTCAATGCATACCAAGAATTCTGTATCAATGTCAGGGACCTTTAGTATCAGTTTCATTGTCAACGACTCTTTGAGCCTCTGAAAATATTTCACGCATCTCTCGGTCCAAACAAACTTATTGTTCTTCTTCTACAACTTCGTGATCAGATTTTCTATCTTTGAAAATCCCTCGACAAACCATCGATAGTATCTTGCTAAATCCATGAAGCTATGCACTTCCGGGACATTCATCGGCGCAGGACATTCCATAATAGCCTCAAAATTTGTTGGATCCATGGTGATACCTTCGTCAGAGATGACATTCCCTAAGTAGTGAATCACCGATTGATAAAATGAGAATTTGGACAACTTCCCATACAATTTGTGCTCTCACAAACACTTTAGTACCAAGCGCAAGTGCTCGTCATGCTCCTCCATCATCCGAGAGTAAATAAAAATATCGTTAATGAATACTTGGATGAACTTTTCCAAGTACTCGCGGAACACCCCGTTCATAAAACTCATAAATACCCCTGGGGTATTTGTCAGTCCAAACGGTAAAACAATAAACTCATAATGACCAAACCTCATCTTAAAGGTAGTATTAGGGACGTCATCCTCCTTGATCCATAACCGGTGATACCATGATCACAAATCGATCTTTGAGAACACCGTCACACCCTTCATCTAATCAAACAAATCATCAATCCTCAGCGACAGATATTGATTCTTGATCATTGCCTTGTTCAATTGACGATAGTCAATGCATATCCTCCACGACCCATCCTTCTTTCGTATGAAAATAATAGGCATGTCCCATAGTGACACACTTAGACGTATAAGTCTCAGGTCTAGCAACTCCTTCAATTGCATTCTCAACTCTTGTAACTCTGGGGTCAACATCCCATAAGGTGTTCTTGCTATTGGTTCAGTCCCTGGTTTCAGGTCTATGGTAACCTCCAATTCCCTTTCCAACGATATTAAAGGTAAATCCTTTGGAAATACGTCTACAAACTCTCTCACCACCAAAAGGCATTCTAGACCTTCCACTACTCCCCTTTCATTTAACGCAAGGATCTCATAAATATTAAACCCCTTGCCCATGCTCTTCCATAGCTAGAAGGAAGAGGTGAACCTGAGGGAAACTCCCTAGTTCTGAGCTACAATCACGTGCCTCTATCCCTCATCATCAACCAAGCTCAACCATTTCATATTATAGTTGATTATTGCCTCATGCGATTCTAACCAGTCCATACCGATCATGACATCATAAGATCCTAAGATCGTGATGTACATGTTGGCCCTGGTGAAAAACTCTCCCAGGTTAAGGGTACAACTCGTAACGTTTCCTCCAACCTTTTGTTTGGCTCCCAAAGCCATCTCTACAAAGATAAACTCATCCTATTTGATTGCCTTTAACTTAATCCTTTTTAGTGCTGCACCAGAAATGAAACTCTCGATAGCACCGGGATCTATCAAAATACTAAGCATTTGTTCAGTGATGGTACCTGACATCTCGAGAATAGTCGATTGGTGCTCTACCTGGAAGTTATTCACCACCGCATGAATCTGATGGGCCTTGCCCAAATCTCCCATGGTAGTGGGTCTGACTGATCCAAATGCTCTAGTCCTCTCCATTGGGCAGTCACGTTGGTAGTGTGGCTCCCCACACATCCAACACCCCTTCTTAGGTCCAGTACCTAGTGCAAACACCCGGACCCTCAAGCCGAGGTCTGCTTAGGATCGTTCTAAATCTGACCTCCTAAGTTTGATTGACTCTTTGAGTTCCCCACAGGGAATCCCTCGCACAATCAATGGTGTATCCACAGATCCTTGTGAGTATGCCTGTGTGATCAACCACAAAGCACCAATCAAGTCTCCTAATCTCAATAAGATCACTCCCTTCGTCGAACCGAGACTTCAGGTTTCACGATTCTGCGATCTCTATTTTTGAGAGATCCTATCTCTACAACCTTTGAAACCCGAAATGCAGAATTCTGATGTGTTCAGCAAAGGTTGGCTTCCCAATGGATTCTTCACTTCATCAGGGTTTCGGACTTCGCGAATCTGGATGCAAGGCTCCCAGCTCTTCGACCTCCAAAACCCCGGAACGGTCAACAAGGCTTGACTCTGCCTATTTGACAAAGACACACCACCTGTCCACTCCAATACTTTCTACCTATGACAGGGACTCATGCCACCTGTCACTCTTCCCAGCTTTCGGGACTTGAACAATCCTTCGACTACCGTTTCCCTACCACTTTGAAATCCTGAATTCTGAAATGATCTGATGGATCCACTATCACGATTAATGGTCCACATTGAGTCTTACCTCCCGAAGGGTGGATTCATCCAATGCTTATCCTCTTTGCAACTTCACAGAATCCCATGGTCCTCATGACTTCGCGAGCTCTCCTCAGAGGATTTAACCGCTCGTTCCCTCCTTGACAGCTTCTGCGAATTGAACCAGTGTTCTCCCACTGGGACTTAATTTCTACGATATGTTTTCAATATTCATCCCCCTTTGAGTACTTTCAAAGGTGTTGACCCTCCTAAGCTTTCACTGGCAACTTCGAGCCTTGAAATAACTCCTGCACGCACTCCTTGTGACAATCTATCCAATACTTCTGGGTATTTGATCTTTTCGACTGCGTGCTATCTCGACAACAGTAGTCCTTCAATCCTTCCTTTAGTTGATAAGTCCTAAGACTTCCAACAACCTACGCACTCCTTGCACGACCTCTATGCTTGTCCTGCACTTCTACTGGAATGAGAACAATAGTATCCCTCCTGAGTTTCCTGAGGTAAAACTCAGAACTTCGTCAATGCACACCTTGGAGACGCTTCACTGCACTCCTTGCAGGAACTTCTCTCACTCAGGAAGAGAAACAATTGAAACTCATTCTCTCTCTCTCTCTCAGACTTCAAAAATTCAACATGAAATCATACATACACACAGTATTAAAGAAAATGCATAACAGAGAGAGTAAACAACCATAAGCATACCATTCACCATGTATAAATAAAAAACATCATAACACCATGAAATATGATTCAGAGCTTCATATATTCATTCAAAGATCCTGTACATGGATTCTTCTCTTCAACTCTCTGCTACAACTCTCTCTTCTGTGCTATGCTAATGTTAATGATCATACAATGATACAAGAGTGAGGGTGTCTATATTTGTTTTCCCACCTATGCTCTAAAACTGTATAATCTATTAATTCAAACCTACCTACTTCTTACATTAATCATACTTAAATGCCTTAATGTTCTACAAATGATAGCAATCACTCAAGATCTATTTACAACCTCCAAGATATAAATGCAAAGTACGACTTCTTCCTAACTATTACATTAATTCCTTTTGAGTTAAAAATTCAAAACGGTTCTTATGAAAACATGTTCTTTTTCTTTCTCCGCGCATCCATCTATTTCTTGGGCTTAGTCGCGTGATTTGGGCTTTACTTGATGCTCCTACATCATAGTCCCTCGCTTGAAAATTTTCATGAACTCCTGCTCATGAGCTCTTTCACAGTCTGTCCATGCTTCTGAATTTTTGCTTCATCTTCCCAGCTGACATCTTCAACTGGATGTCCCTTCCATTTGACCAAGTATTCAAAATACTCCTTCCTCTTGGTCTTTTTGTTGACTCTCTTATCAATTATACTTTATATATGTGGCTTTTCATCTAAAGGATTTTTTTTTGTCCATTGAATTTCTTTTTGTTCATCTTCGGCTCCATCTTCTTCTGCTTTGTAAGGGTACAAATCTGCAACATTGAATATCGGTGAAATTCTGATCCCATCGGGTAATTCAATATCATATGTGTTTGCCCCAAATTTCCTTATGATCTTGCATGGTCCAATATTTTTCATCTTTAGTTTGTTAAATGTTCCTCTTGGGAACCTCTCCTTCCTTATATGTGCAAGGATCAAATCACCAACTTCAAATTGAAGTTCTCGCCGATGTTGATCTGCTCTCCGTTTGTATTCTTGATTTGAATTCTGCAATCGCTCTTTAACTCGGCTATGAAGCTTCTTCATTGCTTCTGCAAAATTCTCTACACTAACACTCTTGAATTCATTTTGTTCTGAATCTTTCAATTCAGAAACTCCCATTGGCTGCATTCCATATATAATCTGGATTCTCAGACGCCTCATATGCTTCCTTAAAATCTGGATAATCTATGTACATTTCTTTGAGGTTATCAAAACCCAAAGTTTTGACTTTGAATTCCTACATAAGAAAACATTTCCTACTCAAAGCATCAACAACTTTGTTAGCAGTTCCAGAAATATGCTTGATTACAAAAGTAAAATTCTTCATGAATTCAACTCATTTAGCATGTTTTTGGTTCAACTTCTCATGTTGAGTCACGAATTGTAAAGCATGATTATCACTGTACAAAACAAACTCCTTGGGAACCAAATAGTGTCTCCATTTCTTCACTGCTTATATGATTGCATAGAATTCCTTGTCATATGTAGAGTACTTAATTTTCGCTTCATTCAGTTTTTCACTGAAATATGCGATCGGTCTGTCATCTTGGCTCAAGACCGCTCCTATTCCAAATCCACTTGCATCACACTTGACTTATAATGTCTTGCTAAAATCTGGCAAAACCAAAATTGGCTGCTCAGTGATCTTCTTCTTCAACAGATTGAAACTCTTCTCTGCTTCCTCTGTCTAGTGAAAAGATTTGTCTTTTCTTCATCGTATCCATCATTGGTGCACTAATTCCACTGAAATTTCATATGAATTTCCTGTAGAAACTAGCTAAACCATGGAAGCTTTTAACTTCAAACACACTTTTCGGCGATGGCCAATTATTAATTGCATTTACCTTTTCGGGATCCATATTCAACTCATTTGTATAGATCACAAAACCCAAATAAATGCGTTTTTTCCTCATAAATGATGATTTCTTCATATTTATCAACAATTTCTCTTGATGTAATCTCTTCATCACTAGGCCAAAATGCCTTAAGTGCTCTGCTTCTGTCTTGCTGAAAATTAATATATCATCAAGATATATAATGACGAATTTCCCATTGAAATCCTTCAGGACTTCGTTCATCAGCCTCATGAAAGTACTGGGTGCATTCGTTAAACCAAATGGCATAACAAGCCATTCATACAACCCCTCATTCGTCTTGAATGTTGTCTTCCATTCATCACCTTCTCTCATGCGAATCTGATGATATCCGCTTTTCAAATCAATCTTTGAAAAAAATCTTTCTCCAATCAAGCAATCCATCAAATCGTCCATCCTTAGCAATGGAAATTTGTATCTAATGGTAATCTTATTGATTTCCCTTGATTCTATACACATTCTCCAACCTCCATCTTTCTTTGGGCTGAGCACTGTTGGAACAACACATGGACTCAAGCTCTCTCGAATCAATCCTTTGTCCATAAAATCCTGGACCTGCCTCTTAACTTCTTCATTCTCCTGCGGTGTCAATCTATACGATGCTTTGTTTGGTAAACTGACTCTAGGTATAAGATCAATGTGATGGCTTATACTCCTGATCGAAGGTAACAAACAAGGTAGTTCGTTCACTACTATATCAATGAACTCTTCCAGCAACTTCTGGATTTTCTCTGGTAAGTCATCCACTCTTGTACTAGTTAAAACAATTCTAGGCTTCCTAACCACAATACATTGTGTGTCTTCCTTCTTCTTAACCTCATTAAGAAGTTCCTTCCCACTCATGAGAAGTACAGTGTTGCTCACCTCTGGTTTTACTTCTTTGTACTTAATCAATAGCAACATGTGCGTTCTCCCATTTTTCTCCAGGATGTATGTGTTCTTTCTCCCATCATGAACCACATTCCTATCATATTTCCATGGTCTACCCATCAAATGATGACAAACATCCATGGGAATGATATCACATAATATTTCATCCTTATATCCCCCTATTTAAAATTCAACTAGACATTGTTTAGTGACATTTACTTGATGTCCCTTTTGTAGCCAAAAAACTCTATATGGGCTTGGATGTATGATAGTCTCCATCTCCAGCTTTTCTACCATCTCTGTAGAAACAAGATTGTCTATGATACCGCTGTCCACGATGACTTTGCATACCCTGTCTTTTGTTTTCCAAGCAGTCCGAAATAGACTGTTCCTTTGGGCTGGGTTCTCTGCCTTCTTTTCTGGCATTAAGAGAACTTTCCTCATCATCAAGGATCTTCTGCCTCAATATTCCATCCTTGAGCTTCGGCAATGTGATTCTCACCAGCTTATTTCTTTCTATCTGGACACTCATAAGATTTATGTCCATTTTTCCCACAGACAAAACATTTCACTTCACCTCCTCGACCTCTTCCTCTTCCTCTAGCTCGAGGAAAAGTATTTCTATCAGCATACTGCCCTCTCTGTGAGCTTCCTCCTTCCTCAGTTTGAGTTTGAGGTTTCTTCCCCTCTTCTTTAGATTTCTGAGTCCTGTCTTGGGAAATTGTTTTGCCTCTGGCTTGACTTCTACCTTGACATCTTTGACCTTTCTTTCGGCTCAGCTTCTCTTCAGCTTTCAGATCCATCTGATAAGAATCTTCTACAGTTCAAATGATCATCACACTCATCTCATCTTGGATGTCATATCTCAGACCATTTATGTACCTGGAAACCTTTTCATCATCACTTTCTTGATGACCTGCTCTGATGTTTATCTTGTAGAACTCTTCAATGTATTCTTTCACTGACATCAACTTCTGTCTCAAATTTTGCATCTTCCAAAACAGAGTAATTTGATAGTCCTTGGGCTTGAATTTGGCTTTCATCTTCGCAACCATTCTATCCCAGCTTTTGATTTTCTGCTTTCCATTGCAGTGTCTATCATCCTGCAGTTCATCCCACCATAGTGTTGCATGCCCTTTAAGTCTGGTGAAATCATGTTTGACCTTCTTATCTTCCTTGAAATCCTCATATTCGAAGTATTTATCCAGAGCTCTAATCTAGTCTAGAAGCTCTTCAACAATCAGGTTTCCCTCATATACTGGAATGTCCATTTTTTCTCTAGCACCTATCCTTGCAACATACCTGAATATGCGTTCATCCGTAGCATCTTTGAATGCTACTTCTTCTCCTTCGTTCTCAGCTTCATTTTCACTTTCGGCCTCACTGATATCCCCAACGTCAACTGTGTGCCTATGTGTTGTCTCCATGGCATCAAGCCTGGTACATAATTCACGCATTTCTCTTTGCACTACTGGATTAGGCATTGCCCTATCTCTTCTTGGTGGCATAGTTGTAAAATGTTCCTCTTTTCTCTTCTACAGAAAGCAAAGACTTGTTTTGTAGCTCTGGTACCAAAAATGGTGCAGAACCTCGAACCCTCAAGCCAAGGTCCGCTCCGGATCGTTCTAAATATGCCCTCCTGAGTCTGATTGACTCTTTGAGTTCCCCACATAGAATCCCTCACACACTCAGCGGTGTATCCATAGGTCCTTGTGAGTATGGCCGTGTGATCAACCACAAAGCACCACTCAAGTCTCTCGATCTCAATAAGATTGCACCCTTCCCCGAGCTGGTACTTTAGGTTTCACGATTCCGCGATCTCTGTTGTCGAGAGTTCCTATCTCTACAACCTCCAAAACCTGAAATGTTGAATTCCGGTGCATTCAACAAAGGTTGTCTTCCCAATGGAATCTTCACTTCATCGGGGTTTTGGATTTTGCGACTTCGCGAATCCGGATGCAAGGCTTCCAACTCTTCGAACTCCAAAACCCCGAAACGGTCAACAAGGTTTGACTCCACCTATTTGACGAAGACACACCACCTGTCCACTCCAATACTTGCTACCTCTGACGGGGAATCCTGCCACCTATCACTCTTCCCAACTTTTGGGACTTGAACAAACCTTCGACTACCGTTCCCCTACCACTTCGAAATCCCAAATTCTGAAATGATTTGATGGCTACACTATCACAATTAACGGTCCACGTTGAGTCTTACCTCCCGAAGGGTGGATTCATCCAACTCCTATCCTCTTTGCAGCTTCAAGAAATCCCACGGTCCTCGCGACTTCGTGAGATCTCCTCGGAGTATTTCAACCGCTCGTTCCCTCCTTGAGAGCTTTTGTGAATTGAACCAGTGTTTTCCCAATGGGACTTAACTTCTGCGAGACATTTTCAATATCCATCCCCCTTTGAGTACTTTCAAAGGTGTTGACCCTCCTGATATTTCGCTGGCAACTTCTAGCCTTGAAAGAACTCCTGCACGCATTCCTTGTGGCAATCTATCCAATACTTCTGGGTATTTGATCTTTTCAACTGTGTGTTGTCTTGGTATTAATAGTCCTTCAATCCTTCCTTTAGTTGATAAGTCATAAGACTTCCAACAGCCTGTGCACTCCTTCCACGACCTCTATGCTTCTCCTACACTTCTACTGGAATTAGAACAACGATATCCCTCCTGAGCTTCCTGAGGTAAAGCTCAGAACTTCGTCAATGCACACCTTGTGGATGCTTCACTGCACTCCTTGCAGGAACTTCTCTCACTCAGGAAGAGAAACAATTGAAACTCATTCTCTCTCTCTCTCTCTCTCAGACTTCAAACATTCAACATGAAATCATACATACACACAGTATTAAATAAAATGCATAACAGAGAGAATAAACAACCATAAGCATACCATTCACCATGTATAAACAAAAAACATCATAACACCATGAAATCTGATTCAGAGCTTCATATATTCATCCAAAGTTCCTGTACATGGATTCTTCTCTTCAACTCTCTGCTACATCTCTCTCTTTTGTGCTATGCTAATGTTAATGATCATACAATGATACAAGAGTGAGGGTGTCTATATTTGTTTTCCCTCCTATGCCCTAAAACTGTCTAATCTATTAATTCAAACCTACCTACTTCTTACATTAATCAGAATTAAATGCCTTAATGTTCTACAGATGAGAGCAATCTCTCAAGATATGTTTACAACCCCCAAGATATAAATGAAAAGTACGCCTTCTTCCTAACTATTATATTAATGCCTTTTAAGTTCAAAATTCAAAATGGTTCTTATGAAAATGTGTTCTTTTTTTTTCTCCGCGCGTCCAGCTATTTCTTTGGCTTAGTCACATGCTTTGGGCTTTGCACGATGCTCTTGCATATTACTCCCTCACTTGAAAATTTTCATGAACTCCTGTTCATGAGCTCTTGCACGGTCTGTCCATGCTTCAACTGGATGTCCCTTCGATTTGACCAAGTATTCAAAATACTCTTTCCTCTTGGTCTTTTTGCTGACTCTCTTATCAATTATACTTTCTATTTGTGGATTTTCAACTACAGGCACTTGTTTTGTCCATTGAAATTCTTTCTGTTCATCTTCAGCTCTGTAAGGGTACAAATCCGCAACATTGAATATCAGTGAAATTTTGATCCCATCGGGTAATTCAATCTCATATGTGTTTGCCCCAAATTTCCTTATGATCTTGCACGGTCCAATATTTTTCATCTTTAGTTTGTTATATGTTCCTCTTGGAAACCTCTCCTTCCTTAGATGTGCAAGGATCAAATCACCAACTTCAAATTGAAGTTCTCGCCGGTGTTGATCTACTCTCCGTTTGTATTCTTGATTTGAATTCTGCAATCACTCTTTAAATCCACTGTAAGCTCCTTCATTGCTTCTGCAAAATTATCTGCACTAACACTCTTGAATTCATTTTGTTCTGAATCTTTCAATTCAGAAACTCCCCTTGGCTGCATTCCATAGACAATATGGAATGGACTCTACCCTGTGCTTCTGTTGAGTGAGTCATTGTAAGAAAATTTTGCTTGTGGCAGAATATGATCCCACTGACTATGGTATTCAATCACTAGGCTCCTTAGAAAATCTCCTAAGCTCCTATTCACAACTTTTGTCTGCCCCTCCATCTGAGGATGATATGCTGAGCTAAATGATAAAATTGTCCCCAACTTCTTCCATAAAGTCCTCTATATATGTCCCACAAACTTGGTATCTCGATCATAAACAATACTCCTTGGCAAGTCGTGAAGTCTAACGACTTCCTTGAAAATCAGGTTCGCAATATGAGTTGCGTCGCTGGTTTTCTGGCATGGTATGAAATGTGCCATATTGGAAAATATATCGACTACCACAAAGATTGAGTCATATCCTCTTTGTGTTCTTGGTAGTCCCAATATGAAATCCATGCTTACTGCGTCCCACGGACTTGCAAGTATGGGTAATGGCTAGTATAACCCTGTGTTCTGCCTTTTCCCTTTTGTGTGCTAACAAATCCTACATCTGTCCACAAATTTCTTAACATCTGTCCTCATCCTTAGCCAAAAATATGAGCCATTCAACTTTGAGAATGTATTATCATGACCGAAGTGTCGGGCCAATCCTCCACTGTGTTTTTCCTTCAACAAATTCTCCCTCATGGAGCATTTTGGAATACATAGTTGATTGCCCTTGAACAATAATCCATCCTGGATCATGTATTCGGTCCACTGGTTTTTGTCCCTGAGAACTAGATTCTCAGACACCCATCATCTGGATCATCTATGTACATTTTTTGAGGTTATCTAAACCCAAAGTTTTGAATTTGAATTCCTATAAGCAAACATTTCCTACTCAAAGCATCAACAACTTTGTTAGCAGTTCCAGAAATATGCGTAGTTACAAAAGTAAAATTCTGCATTAATTCAACCCATTTAGCATGTTTTTGGTTCAACTTCTCCTATTGAGTCACGAATTGTAAAGCATGATTATCACTGTACAAAACAAACTCATTGGGAACCAAACAGTGTCTCCATTTCTTCAGTGGTTGTATGATTGCATATAATTCCTTGTCATATGTGGAGTACTTAACCTTCACTTCATTCAATTTTTCACTAAAGTATGCGATCAATCTGTCATCTTGGCTCAAGACCGCTCCTATTGTAAATCCACTTGTGTCACACTTGACTTGGAATGTCTTGCTGAAATCTGGCAAAACCAAAATTGGTTGCTCAATGATCTTCTTCTTCAGCAGATTGAAACTCTTCTCTGCTTCCTCTATCCAGTGAAAAGATTTATGTCTTTTCTTCACCGTATCCATCATTGGTGTGCTAATTCCACTGAAATTTCGTATCAATTTCCTGTACAAACTAGCTAAACCATGGAAGCTTCTAACTTCAAACACACTTTTCGGCAATGGCCAATTCTTAATTGCATTTACCTTTTCAAGATCCATCTTCAACTCATTTGTAGAGATAACAAAACCCAAATAAATGAGTTTTTTCCTCATAAATGATGATTTCTTCATATTTGTCAGCAATTTCTCTTGCTGTAATCTCTTCATCAGTGGGGCTAAATTACTTAAGTGCTTTGCTTCTATCTTGCTAAAAATTAATATATCATCAAGATATACAATGATGAATTTCCCAATGAAATCTTTCAGGACTTCATTCATCAGCCTCATGAAAGTACTGGGTGCATTCATTAAACCAAATGGCATGACAAGCCATTCATATAGCCCCTCATTCGTCTTGAATGTTGTCTTCCATTCATCACCTTCTCTCATGCGAATCTGATGATATCCACTTTTCAAATCAATCTTTGAAAAAAATATTGCTCCACTCAAGCAATCCATCAAATCGTCCATCCTTGGCAATGGAAATTTGTATCTGATGTTAATCTTATTGATTTCCCTTGAGTCTTTACACATTCTCCAGCCTCCATCTTTCTTCGGGCTGAGCACTGTTGGAACAGGACATCGACTCAAGCTCTCTCGAATCAATCCTTTGTCCATTAAGTCCTGGACCTACCTCTTAACTTCTTCATTCTCCTACGGTGTCAATCTGTACGCTGCTTTGTTTGGTAAACTGGCTCCAGTTATATGATCAATGTGATGGCTTATACTCCTGGTCGGAGGTAATGAACAAGGTAGTTCGTTCACTACTATATCAACGAACTCTTCCAACAACTTCTGGATTTCCTCTAGTAAATCATCCACTCTTGTACTGGTTAAAACAATTCTAGGCTTCCTCACCACAATAAATTGTGTTTCTTCCTTCTTCTTAACCTCATTAAGAAGTTCCTTCCCACTCATGAGAAGTACAGTGTTTCTCACCTCTGGTTATACTTCTTTGTCCTTAATCGGTAACAACATGTTTGTTCTCCTAGTTTTCTCCAGGGTGTATGTGTTCTTTCTCCCATCATGAATCACATTCCTATCATATTTCCATGGTATACCCAACAATAGATGACAAACATCCATGGGAATGACATCACATAATATTTCATCCTTATATCCCCCTATTTTAAATTCAACTAGACATTGTTTAGTGACATTTACCTGATGTCCCTTTTGTAGCCACGAAACTCTGTATGGGCTTGGATGTACGATAGTCTCCAGATATAGCTTTTCTACCATCTCTGTAGAAACGAAATTGTCTATGCTATCATTGTCCACGATGACTTTGCATACCCTGTCTTTTGTTTTGCAATCAGTCTGAAACAGACTGTTCCTTTGGGTTGGGTTCTCTTCCTTCTTTTCTGGTGTTAAAAGAAATTTCCTCATCATCAAGGATCTTCTTCCCTCAGCATCTTCTGCCTCAATATTCCATCCCTGAGCTTCGAAAATGTGAATCTCACCACCTTCTTTCTTTATGTCTAGACACTCATAAGATTTATTTATGTTTTTCCCACAGACAAAACATTTCACTTCACCTCCTCGGCCTCTTCCTCTTCCTCTAGCTCGAGGAAAATTATTTCTATCAGCATATTTCCCTCTCTATGAGATTCCTCCCCCCTCAGTTTGAGTTTGAGGTTTCTTCCCCTCTTCTTTAGATTTCTGAGTCCTATCTTGGGAAATTGTTTTTCCTCTGGCTTGAATTCTACCTCAGCCTCTTTGACCTTGCTTTTGGCTTAGCTTCTCTTCAGCTTTCAGATCCATCTGATAAGCATCTTCTACAGTTCGAATGATCATCATGCTCATCTCATCTTGGATGTCATATCTCAGACCATTTATGTACCTAGAAACTTTTCATCATCGCTTTCCCAATGACCTTCTCTAATGTTTATCTTGTAGAACTCTTCAGTATATTCTTTCACTGACATCAGCTTCTGTCTCAAATTCTGCATCTTCTGAAATAGAGTAATTTGATAGTCCTTGGGTATGAATTTGGCATTCATCTTCGCAACCATTCTATCCCAGATTTTGATTTTCTTCTTGCCTTTGCAGTGTCTGTGAGGCTGCAGTTCAACCCACCATAGTGTTGCATGCCCTTTAAGTTTGGTGACATCATGTTTTACCTTCTTATCTTCCTCGACATCCTCATAGTTGAAGTATTTATCCAGAGTTCTAATCCAGTCTAGAAGCTCTTCAACATCCAGGTTTCCCTCACATACTGGAATGTCCATTTTTACTCTAGCACATATCCTTGAAGCAACCCTGAATAGGCATTCATCTGTATCATCTTCGACTGCTACTTCTTCTCCTTCATGCCCAACTTCATTTTCACTTTCGGCTTCGATGATATCCCCAACGTCGAATGTGCACCTCTATGCTATCTCCATGGCATCAAGCATAGCACGTAGTTCACACATTTCTCTTTCCACTACTGGATCAGGCATTTCCCTCTCTCTTCTTCTTGGTGGCATGGCTATAAAATGTTCCTCTTTTGTCTACTACAGAAATAAAATACTTGTTCTGCATCTCTGATACCAAAAATGGTGCAGACCCCTGAACCCTCAGGCCAAGGTCTGCTCAGGATCATTCTAAATCTTCCCTCCTAAGTCTGATTGACTCTTTGAGTTCCCCATAGGGAATCCCTCACACACTCGGTGGTATATCCATAGGTCCTTGTGAGTATGCATGTGTGATCAACCACAAAGCACCACTCAAGTCTCCCAATCTGAATATGATCGCGCACTTCGCTGAACCGGGACTTCTGGTTTCGTGATTCCGCGATCTCTGTTGTTGAGAGTTCCTATCTCTACAACCTCCGAAACCCAAAATTCTGAATTTTGATGTGTTCAGCAAAGGTTGGCTTCCCAATGGACTCTTCACTTCATCAGGGTTTCAGACTTCGTGACTTTGCGAATCTGGATGCAAGGCTCCTAGCTCTTCGACCTCCAAAACCCCAAAATGGTCAACAAGGTTTGACTCTTCCTATTTGACGAAGACACACCACCTATACACTCCAATACTTTCTACCTATGATGGGGACTCCTGCGACCTGTCACTCTTCCCAACTTTCAGGACTTGAACAAGCCTTCGACTACCGTTCCCCTACCACTTCGAAATCCCAAATTCTGAAATGATCTGAGGGCTCCACTATCATGATTAATGGTCCACGTTTAGTCTTACCTACCGAAGGGTGGATTCATCCAACGCTTATCCTCTTTGCAGCTTCACAGAATCCCATGGTCCTCGCAACTTCACGAGCTCTCCTCGGAGGATTTCAACCACTTGTTCCCTCCTTGACAGCTTCAACGAATTGAACCAGTGTTCTCCCACTGGGACTTAACTTCTGTGAGACGTTTTCAATATCCATCCCCCTTTGAGTACTTTCAAAGGTGCTGACCCTCCTGAGATTTTGCTCGCAACTTCAAGACTTGAAAGAACTCTTGCACGCACTCCTTGTGGCAATCTATCCAATACTTCTGGGTATTTGATCTTTTCGACTACGTGTTGTCTCGACAATAATAGTCCTTCAATCCTTCCTTTAGTTGATAAGTCCTAAGACTTCCAATATCCTACACACTCCTTGCACGACCTCTATGCTTCTCTTGCACTTCTACTAGAATGAGAACAATGGTATCCCTCCTGAGCTTCCTGAGCTAAAATTCAGAACTTCGTCAACGCACACCTTGCAGACGCTTCACTGCACTCCTTGCAGGAACTTCTCTCACTCAGGAAGAGAAAAAATTGAAACTCATTCTCTCTCTCTCTCTCTCAGACTTCAAACATTCAACATGAAATCATACATACACACAGTATTAAAGAAAATTCATAACAGAGAGAATAAACAACCATAAGCATACCATTCACCATGTATAAACAGAAAACATCATAACACCATGAAATCTAATTTAGAGATTCATATATTCATCCAAAGCTCTTGTACATGGATTCTTCTCTTCAACTCTCTGCTACAGCTCTCTCTTCTATGCTATGCTAATGTTAATGATCATACAATGATACAAGAGTGAGGGTGTCTATATTCGTTTTCCCTCC
>SNQJ01S0191339.1:0-17997 GCA_010110895.2 Picea sitchensis
ACCACCTGATCTGAAAATAGAAGGCTGACTTGTTATTCTATGCAAGCACCCTCTACTTCATTAAAATAAAACTTTACAAGACCTTGCTTCATGTGTTAAAATATGCAAGATAAATTATGTTTTAAGTTCATGCTTCTTTTAAATGGTTATGTGTGAGGTTTTTGCAAGATTAAATATGTACTTTAAATAAATACACAGCAACACAACTTGCAGCAAATAAACCATCAAACTCACAACAATAACAACATGATAAAGGAGTTCACCCCTCTCCCGGCTACATCTCCTTGAGCCTCCATCAATGGACTTGGCTCTTTGGGATTAATTTGTCAAAGATTCTTTTACAAGATGATTCTAAACTCCAATGGAAATTTTGACTGTACCATTGGGATCAGAATACACAAAAACCCAAAAAATGACTAATACAACTCTGAAAACGGATCATGGCTCATCCGGGCATGACCTCTTCTACATGTGGCCTAAAGCTTCCCTGAGCTTCTCTGTGGAAAAAACACCTATAAAAGTCCTCAAAAGCCTCTGAAACCTATCTCAATGTGTTCAGAACATAACAATTAGTCAAAAATGACTATTCAGTCAAAGAAAACAAACTTGGACTCACCAAAACATGACCTCAATCAATGAGGGCTTCAAGCTCCCTGGAGCTTCCTGAAACTTCAATGGTTAAAAACTTGCAAATGATTTCTTCAAATGGTTTTGAAAATAGTGCCAATGGATTCATAACGTCCAAAAACCCCTAGCTGGGATTTTACAACACCTCATTCGGCCAAACAATGAGGAAGATAGGCCTCCTACCATTCTCTTCCTTCAAGCTTGTTGTCTCTGGTTCACCAAAACGCACATTTGTACGTTCAACCAAGAACACGCTCCAAATTCATGCTAAAACCTAGAACACGCGCACAACCACATAATGGGATAAACTGTAGAACCATTAATGGAACTAAAACCCCCAACCGCCAAGCCGTTGGGCATATGGGTCCATGTGACCTCGTCCCACACATAAAAAGGGATCATTTTCCATGCGTATAAACATATGACAAGTGTCAGCGCATTTTGGTTTAACCGTTTGCATGGTGGAATAAATCTCGCGCATTCAAAGGACAAGGGTCATATGGCGATGGATTATGTGACCGGGGCTTAACCATTTGAAACATGTAAACCTGCATGCGTTTGTTTAACTGTGGTCATATGTAATGCAATACAACCGCAGGTTAGGGCTAAGCCCCAGCCCGTCCCCCTGCCAAATTAAATATTAATTCAATTCAAATAAATAAAAACACATACAGCTAATAAGAACTAACGCATGGCACGCCGGTTGGGCAGCCATTGCCAAAGCGCTCAGACTATGACGGAGGTCCAGGGTTCGAGTCCGGTGGACTCTATAAAATTTTGAACAAACAACCAATACAACGGTGCCACGTGGCAGCCCATGATTGGGCTACGTGGCACCATGCCATTTGCCCAATAACTGCCACGTGTCGCAATGTGATTCACCCAAATCTGCCAATGAGTGAAGGCCACGTCATCACCTGCCACCTAGATGTATGACCTCTGCCACGTTAGCATACGGTCATGCCACGTCAGCATCTGTACGAACTGTACAGACTGCACAGTCAGCATCCCTTTTTTTTCTTGTTTGACGATTCGAACAGATTGCGATATCTCTCGCTCTCGACGTCCGTTTGAGACGAAACAAGTTGTGTTGGGTTTGGAACGATGAGGTCTACACTCCTGTTCGTTTTGAGGAAATTCCGAGAAATTTGATTTTTGAGCTAAATTTTGACCCCTGGTCCAGATTTTGATCAACCACAGTGCCAAATCTTTATTCTGAGGCTTCATATTCTCGTGCCTCTCTTCCTCTTGCAAGAAAATACCTGTCATTTCTTCAAACGTAGGAGGTTTCTCCCTTGCTGCGAGACCTATTATGAACATATGATAATATTATAACATACCATTTAAGGTAATAGTGACCAGATCAGTGTTGGGAATAATTTCCCCTATATTTACTAGCTTGTCTTTCACCCCTTTAATATGACCCAAAAAAGAACCAACAGATTGATTTCCATCCATCTTAATGCCTAGAAATTTATTTTTCAGGAAAAAAATTTGATTTTTGTTGCTAGTTTCATACAATGATTTAAGCGTTGTCCACGTTGCAACATAATATGTAACTTCCCTAATATGTGGAATTATGTTATCTTTAACTAACATGTGAAACAATACCTTTGCCTTGTTTTTGCACTTCTGCCAATCTTGGATTCGTTCTGTTGTCGCACCTGTAGCCGCATCAGGTTTCACTTTAGTTCCCTTCGCAATGTTCTAGACACCATATCCCTCCATGAGAATCTACATCTTGAATTTTTAGCTAATGAAATTTGAGCCATCTAACATGTTGGCTTCATTGAGGTAGGTCTCCACCAAAGGATTCTCCATCTCTGCAAGATAGTCTCTGCAAGTGAATCACCAAGGATTTGCAAATTTATGTTGCTCTACCTTCGGATACCACCGATTTGTATCAATCTCAGCTCTCAGCTTTCTTTTTAAAACAAAATATGCAAATAACCTCAGCACACCCTTCCTCTCTGGGTTCCTGTGCTAGATTTCTGAATGCCCAAATCACCAAAATTTTGTTTCCATAAAACAAATGTTCACACAAGAGATATCACAAATGATATTCTCTTGAATAACCTTTAATATCCACTTTTAAAGTTTATACTTCAAAAATATCTACTTTGAATAAAAATTCACTTTTAATAAACTTTAAAAAAAATTCCACTTTGAATAAAAAATCCAGTGTAATAAAAAAAAGTGAAAAACTCCCTCTTAACCTCACATTTTAATAAAAAATATCCACTTAATAAAAAAAGTTTCCACTTTAATAAACTTAAATGAGCTTCAAACTCCACACATGCAAGCTACCTCCACGAGATCACACATGCAAACTACCTCCACGAGCTCATGCATGCAAACTTTGCTCATGCACCACATCCACGCTTCATGTAAAAATAAATTTTCATGATTTGCACCACAACCTCTCGAAACTCGTTCAAGCCTTCAATGGCACACATTGTTCATGATTTGGTTTCCACGCTCAATGCACCAATACACCAACAACAATGGCCCTCATGAAATGAAGCCTGGCTTCAAGCCCACTCATGTTTTTCTCCTAGCAAATGGATGCACATCAAGAACCCATAGGGAAAAACATTCCTTATGTTATCCATGCGGCCTACATAAGCACAAGCATTTCCGCACCTTATGCAGCCAATAGAGTGTGGCGAGTCCGCACCTCTCGATGCCCTACGACTGCAGGAATTTTTAAATATGTCCACACTATAATACGAAGTTGGACTGCGGAAATCTGAGGTTTTCAAATGCACATAAACTCTTAGTAGTATGTCGACGTACCCTTCAAGAGGAGGGACCTACAGAATTCTATAAATTTTTTCACCTCACTACCGTGGCACTGATACCAACTTAAAATATTAGAAAACAAACACACACAGGTGAGGCTATGCTCAGTTCTATATTGAATGAAGATTGATTACATAATTATATAGGAAACTAACCTACTTAGTCGGTTACATGCAAACCATAGACACCTAGACTCTACAAACAGTGAAGTAGACTTCAGCTACGAACTGACTCTTAGAAGTGACTCTTACTCCATTATTTCCAAGCGATTTATTGGTTAATGATCGATTGTGGGCATAACTTGGGTGCCAAAGGAAAATGAACAAGCTAACTAGAAGAAAAGAGGGTGTGCTTAGGTGATCCATCCAACTGAGCTAAGTAATGCATGCACCTTAGTCAAATGTTTGCCAAGTGTTATATGGAAAATACACCAAATGATGCATTGGATCCAAGGAAAGACACGCATCAGTCTATAGGTTGGGCACCTATATTTGCATGAAGGAAATACCATTTGGGAGGAAGAAAGTCATGAAGTAAAATGAGTTTTGTACCAAGGAACAGGTACATATGAGTTAAGGTGAGGGATGAAGGTTCTGTAAAGATGAATCACAAAGGGGAGGTCCCTCATTTTTTTTCTAACAGTGGTAATGAAGGAAGGGTGTAGGATGACTTGATGAAAGAGGGTATTTTATGTTTTCTCACAGGTTATTGTTGATGTAAATTGAGTGGAATATCCCTTGTAATATTTCTTTCTTTGGCATGAGCTGCAGGATAAATACATTGTTGTTATTTTCATAAAACTTGGGTTTTAGGTTGGTTTGGCCACCCACTTTGCATATTCATTTTTACTTTGTCTGAATGCACTATATTTCTTGTTGATGTTCTAAGTATAGATGAAAACATAAATATAAAGTAATAAATGAATTTAATAATAAGACATAGTCTAGGCCAAGTAGATCAGTGTTGGGTTTCCACCGAGTTGAAAAGCTAAAATGCCTCATGTGGTTGGAGACAGTGAATGTTTTTTCCATTCGCCTAAGCTCTCCACTAGCATGACAAGTGGTATTAGAGTGAGAAAATCACGAATCTAAGCAAGGGACAACTTAGGGTTTGTTTAATTGAGAAATTGGTGAGATCTTCACCACTTTTAGGGTCGTGATGGGTGGTATCAGAGAAAATTTGGTTCTTCACCACTACTTTAGTGAAAACATTTGTAGGGGGGTGTACTTTTTGACTAGACAAGTTTTTGTGAAATAAGTTATGCGATGCGAAAGAAGGGAACACAATATCAAAGTTGCATTAACGATTTCATACAACATATATGTGTGAAAAGAGTGACAAACATATGATGGAGTTGATGATGGAAAACATAGTGAAGCAAAACCTTGATGAAAATGGTATATGAGCATGGAAGCAGTCGGTAAAATCTTAAAGAAGATCAGGTCGATCATCGCATGGTCAGATTCATGGGATTAAAGATATACGACTCTCTCAATGGACGAAGATTTCCATGTATTTGAGTTAGACTTTCCCAAGGAGGGGGAAACAATGTCCACCATTGATAGCATCATGGAACAACCAAATTCACTTTAGGACATCATTTATATCATATGTGAAGTGTTTTCATGACAAAATTTCAAAAATGTTTTCCCGATGATGAAGCAAGTCAGTGCATGATAGAAACCATGCAAAAAATATCTCATGCACGTAATTGAATCTTTGAACTCATCAAGGGTGGGGTCACTCATGGAGGAGGACTCCCAAGGAAAAGGTGAATTCATGAAAAAAAGGAAATTCGAATTACTTAATCATAAATGTAGGATAATTCATTGTTTCTTGTGCAACATTAATCATTTCGCAGTAAAATGTCCATTGAAGGAATAGTTGGAACATATGTATGAAATCCAAGTGAAACCTCCAAACAAGGAGCTTGCAACATTTGGAGAAATAATCCAACCACAGTGAGAAAAATCAAAGGTAACAGTGGAAGGGTTAGAGGAGTTGATGAAGGATCTAGATGAGTTCAAGGAAAGAGACCGGGGATATTGTTCGCAAGATGGAGAAGTCGTACTTTGTTTTCTAGACATGATAGTGAGATGGGTTAAGATGGAAGACTTGGATGACACTGATGCTACTCAAAGTTTCATAAGTGAACGGACTGCTACATTGATCAGTGGTAAGTCTTAGAGAAGTTCGGTTTCATTCAAGGTGGTTAACTCAGCGGTGAAATTAGTGACAGGAGTGGTTAGTTCTGCACCATTGAGAGACAGGAGTAGCTTGGGATAGTGGAATTTGATGGTGGCTTCAATAAATGATCATGTGATGATATTGGGGATCTATTTTCTCAATTATTCCAAGGAATTTCTCGTGCCACATTATCATTGCTTGGTGTTCTAGGAAAAATACAATGACAACGAAGATAAAGCTTGGACAGAAGTGCATAAGTGTTGCAATCAGGTTGATTGAGGGAACCTTCAAAAGTGCAGACAGAACTTGTGACATGATGCAATAGAAAGAGGTGATTCCATAACAAAAGAATGTTAGGGAAGATGAGTTGAAGTAGACCATCACAACACTTGTGGAAGTCATCGCATATGAAATGTAGCTCGATTCACCATGTTGAAAGTGGGTTTGCAATGAAGTTTACGATGATTGGTCAAATGAATCACTTCAACAAAAATATCTAAGTGTTGATGTGGAGGAACTAGGAAGAGAAGACCGAGACCCCCAAGTGATTATAAAATTTTGTAGACAGGGGATGGGGATCTATGACTTTGAGCTTCATCTAGAATGACTTGAGAAGTTGGGATTCTCACAGAAGGAGGTTAGAATGTTCCTTACATACTTATGCACGAAGCATATATCAGACACATTGTTCACCCAGAGCCTTGGTGGTGGCCTCCAGGAGTACCTTCATTATTGCGTAGTTGGGAGTGGGCATGCTACATATGAAGTGGGAAATGTGATATTGGGTGCCTTGGAGAAAGGTGTCATAGCAGAGGTTGAAGGATGAATACTTCATGAGTTAGAGGATGGTTGTGATTTTTCTCCCGCATGACGAAGGTAAAAATTGTTGGGTTGTGGAGGAAAATAATAAACACAATGGAGCGCATACAGTTTTTTAGCATCTTGGAAGAATTTGTGGAGCTGGGTTGAAGACGTAACATATTTTGGGTGAAGGAGAAGAACATTTCCTTGAGCTTGAGGGAGGAAAATTTTCTAACAAAAAGACTATGTTTGACATGGGGAAGTGCATATTAAGAACTGCACCTAATGGTTGGATTGGATAGGGAGACAAAGTTTCTAAAACAAATACTACGTTTGACACAGGGAAGTGAATCTTAAGAACTACACGTAATGGTTGGATTGATCACCTGACTAGTGAAAAAATTGGGGTTTGACATGTGTCGAGACATGGTAGAATGGTCGAGGTAAGGGCGCAAGGGACAATTTAACATGGTTCAACACTTGGGAAATTTGACAGTTAGCACATGGGTCGATGCAACAAAGTTGGGTGGAAGGAATTCATTCTACAAGTGAAGAGGTTAGACTAACTCCGAGCATAGATTGTGCATGAGATAGAATAAGTGAAATGACAAAGGGAAACTTGGGGTTTTCACTGGATATAAATTTGGGGTTCCCAATGGAATAAGACTTGGGGTTTCCAGTGGAATTAGTTGTGAATGGATATATGAGTTCAGGAAAGATGGAGATCATATATTTTGTAGATTTTTCGAGACAACAATGACTTGGAGTGGTGGAGGATGTAAGGCTTGGTGCACCAAGCCTGAGCATGCACACTTCTATTGCAGACCGAGATGAATGAAATCGTCTAGGTGGGATGCTTGGTACGAATGAAGAGACAAAAGTATTCATATAGTGGAGAGTTGAGGCCCCTTGGGCATGTGAAATTCCAAGGAAAGACTCCACCCAAATATGTCTTACAACATAAGTTAGGTGCAATAGTTAATGAAAGACGTGGAAACATGATTGTTTCTTTTCCAAACGAAGAAATGATTGCATCACTAAAATGATAGATTAGATAGAGTAGAAGGGGTGTTGGTTTAATGGTTTTGCATATGGGGCACCTGATCCAACCAACCAACATAGGAATACATATATTGGGTGAGTTTGGTCACCATGGGGGCTCGAAGCGCCAACGGAAGCTTGAACAAGATGTCATGCAACACACATTTAACCATCGATTGAAGATTGGTTGGTTAACGATAAGTTGCTGACATGAGTTGGGCACCCAAGTAAAAGGAATGAGTCGATTAGAAGAGAGGAGGGTGTGCTTAGGTGAGTCGTCTGACATCGTCTCCAAGGAAAGAGACACGCTAGTTCAAAGGTTGTGTGGCTATATATGTACGAAGGTGAATACCATTTGGGAGGAAGCAAGTTATGATGTTAAATGAGTTCTGAACAAAATAAGGGGGAGAAACGATTTAACGCAAGGGCTAGAGGTGTCACATAGATGAAGCATGAAGGGGAGGTGACTTTATTTGGTTTAATTGTGGTAACAAAGGAAGGGCATATGGCCACTCAATGGAAGATTGTTCTTTGTGTTTTCGCATAGGCTATTATTGATGTAAACTAAGAAAAATCTCCCTTCTAATATTTCTTTATGTGGCACAATTGTGAGCTCGACATACTTTTGTTCTTGTAATAAAACTTGGTTTTTAGTCCATTTTGGCTACCCACTTTTCATATTCATTTTTACCATGTATGAATGAATTCTATTACTTATTAATGTTCTAAGTACATATGAAAACATAAAATCTTAAGAAATAAATGAATATAAGAGTCAGATGTTGGCAGGAAGAAGTAAATCAGTGTGGTCTTGCCGCTGAATTGAAAATGTTAGGGACCTAACCTACCTAACCCCTCACGTAGGTAGAATAAAATATTTTCAATGTAATAAAGGCCAATATTAATAAGGCCTGGTAATAACGAAGAATAAGTCAAGTGTAAGAAGACCTAATAAAATCTTTTTCTTTTACAAGATCTTACTGTAGATTGTTATTTTGGTAGATAGATTTAGTATAAATAGGATTTGAGGGTATGATAAGTATTTTCTGGAGAATTATTGTAATAAAGTGCTTCTTTAACAGAGCTTTCCCCCTCGAAGAGGCAAGTAAACATTGTTTCTTATCAATAAAGTTATTATTTTGGTGTTGTGGTTTCATCTAGTGTGTTTTTCCATTGTTATTTTCTACAATATTTATGATTTCATCTATTATAATAGATCTGGTACCTTACAAGTGGTATCAGAACACTTTTCTGGGTATTTTTTTTCATGGTAGAGATGTATTCCAACGTATTAAATCTACAAAGATATGTCATTCAACACATAAATCCACAGTGATGGAAGCATACACATAGGAACTAGAAGTGGTACTTAAGCGCACATTGTTGGCCACCCTTGTAATCCCTATTGGTACCCCTTTGAGTGGTACCTCATTAGACGACACAGGTTTATGGATCGACCTAGATCTCTGGAAGCTCTCCGTAGACAAATCGATCGGTTGCCTGACTAATATAGTGCCACCGAGAACAAAACTTGGGAAGATACTCTCTAGTACTTGGGTAGTCGGGTAGTATAGCTAAGGGCATGGTCTATCCTCCTTAGTTGGTTCCCTAAGATATTGGTTCAAGTACTATTGTTGGACCCCACCCTTATATCAAAGAGTTGTAGCACAAGGAAAACACTTGCTTGTAGAAACCCTGAATACCCGAACCCTTGGGAATGAAGCATAAACAAAACAGAGAAGATATATTTCCGTGCAACTTTACCTCCTGCATTTTGGTTGAAAAATTACAACACATTTTTTCTTGTCAAGAATTTTAGCCTTTCAACACTTCAGTATTATTCAGCTCGGAGTATAACTCTGCAGGAGTAAAAACAATGTTTGGGGCTTGCCTGCACCCTTATCTGAGACCTATCCCATTGGAATCCTCTTTTCATCCCGATCGCAGTGATACCTATCATTTTTTATCCTTTCTTTTCCGGTGGTCTCGACCCCCTTTCTGGCACCCCTACTTGGGACCTATTCCATTAGACTCCTATTTTCATCTTGATCATAGTGATAAATATCATTTATTAGCCTTGTTTTTCCATGGAACCCCTGGCCCTTTTCACCCACATTTATTTATCATCGCTTTGTGTGTTATTCCCTCACCATGGCCCACACTCGCAACCAAGACCTTGAAAACCGCATAGTTACCCATATTGAGTCCCAAATTGACCACCTCAATGTGGCATTGAAGAAGCACCTCAATTATCACCTTTCCAACCAACTTGAATCCAAACTTGAGTCTCAAATTAATTCATTCGCTGCCAAGGTCTTGGAAAAAATGTCTATTTTTGGCATCCATTCCTCATCTAATCAAGCTTCTAACCTATAAGGTTCCACTTCCTCCAATTCTCAGTAGATTCATTCCAACCCTTTTCATATTGATCTTTGTCTTCTACAAGTGGAGGTGAACAAATTTGATGGCTTAGATCCCACTGGTTCTCTCAGTCAAATGGAACACTACTTCTCCTTGCATGGCATCATTTATGACTTGGCCAAACTTAATTACGGTGTCCTCTATTTGGATGATTCCTGAACGTTTGAAATGGTGGAAATGGTGTCACAAATCACACCAAGGATATGTGTCTTGGACCTAGTTTGTGGTTGAACTCTATGACTTCTTTAACATTGATACACACTCCCTCGGTGGTCTTGCCAAATTGAAATTCTCAGGTACAATGAAAGAGTTTATAGCTACATTTGAGAAATTATTTTTCAAAACAGAGGGAATTTATGATACTTTATTCTAGGAATGCTTTATCAGTGGCCTCAAGTATGACATCTGATCCCAAGTCATCATTACTCGCCCCCAGAATCAGTTGGAAGCTACTCAATGTGCCAAGGAAGCTCAACAGGTTGTTCTTTCCCAAAACCACAAAACTACATGTGGTATCATTGTAAAATGTAAAAAAAAAGTAATGAAGAGGTAAATGTTGAAATTGAAGGATTTTCTAAGTTCATAAATGAAAGGGAGTTAATTCTACCAATTTAATCCATTTATTAGGAAGTAAGATGAAGAATATACTAGCATGTTCACTTCTAAACCTCAGATCAAATTTTGTAATTAAAAGGATGATTAAGCCATCAATTCCAATAGAGAGACATAATTAAACTCCACTATGATTAAATGGCTTGATTGTGGCCAATAGTATATCCAATAATTTTATTCTTTTCACTTTAAAATTTATTGTTTTTATTTTAAAAATTATGTGAGAGTCCATTCTATTTTAGAACTGCAAAATGAATCATTTCTATGTTTTAAACATTGAAAAACACGCTTTAACTTTGATTTAAAAACAAATGTATATATATGTTAATTGGTTTTATATTAAATAAAATGACAAATGACTTTTACTAGGGATGATTTTAAGCATAGAAAATTATTTTAAAATGTAGAAACCTTGGCGAATATTATTGATCCTGCATATGCCAACTATAATTTTTTTGGTGGTATTTTTGTAAAAATATTCAAATTTCTAAGGATTTTATATAGTTTGTATAAAATTTTGGCAATTTTTAAGGTAAAATAATTTTATCCTTTAGAATTTGGGTGAATCATTTTTAGAATAGCGAATCGGCTTTTGGGAAAAACCATGGAAAATTAGCCCATGAGAGAAATTTAGCCCCTAAAATCATCGTTGACTTTTACTATACATTATTCATTTATAAAAGTTTTTAATTCATTGAGAAGATGAAAAATTGGTAAGCCATTGGGAATTGTTGCTCCAACTCGAGATCGTCTTTGGAAACATCATATTTATTTTTCTTTGAATATTCACCCTACGTTTGTGTATCAACTGAGTATGGATGAAAGTTACAAAACGTGCCCTAATAGACAGCAACTACGCAAATTAACAAGAGCATTAACACGACCCTGTGTAGGAAATGGCATAATCACTACATGAAGAGCATGTTTCCCCTTTTGATTCATCATATCCATATTCATTATAGCCCAAATTTATTCATTTTTCTTCACTTACTCCACTACCAGAGTCTCTTGTTATGGATTTAAGCTATTATTTATGTACAACCTATTAGACTTGTTAAATACAGAATCAACAAGAATTCAATTAAGATGAAAAGAGAAAAATAATAGCATTCACATTCACACAATGATAACAAAGAGATTTACGTGGTAAAACCCTTCTTGTAAGGGAAACCTCCACGGGGAAATGATAGTCGGTCTTTGATTATTGTTCAAGGGAGATGAATAAAACAACCATCAAGTTCAGGTTTCCAAATGGTACAAAAAACCATTCAAACTTACACTCAAATGCACCTCCTCCTCTCATTCGACCATGCCTCTATATGGGCTTACATTGATATGGAACAAACTTCATTTGGTTACAAAATTGTTTATCTAATTTAGTGCATACATACAAAATTTGTATATTTGGTTAAATAAACTACTACAAAATAGGATCCACAAAATCTTCCCATATCCACCAAATTTAGGAAATTGGTTGGCATATTCAACAATATCCACCTTGACAACAATTTACCTGATCCATCATGCCCAATTTATTTATCACCTCTTCTACAATCCAAGAGAAGCCAAGCACCATCATAGCTTCTCTAAAAATATTGGTTTTGTGAACATGTATGCGTAGTTCTTTTTTGTATGAACTTTTTCAAGGAAAACTATGCCTTCATCGATGACATGTCTTACAAAATGATACTTAATAGGAATATGTTTAGTTTTACTATGGAAGGTTGGATTTTTAGCTAAGTGAATAGCACTTTGACTATATAAAAATAGCTTTACTTTGTCTTGCATCCTTCCAAACTCACCAAAAAAACCTTTTAACAAAATTTCCTCTTTGCAAGCATGTGAAGCAACTATGTATTTTGCTTCTGTAGTGGATAAAACAATAATGTTTTGTAGCTTTGAAATCTAGCTAATATGTCCACCTGCAAGAGTAAAACATATCTTGAAGTTGACCTCATCTTGTCCAAATCACCTGCAAAAGAAGAATCAACATATCCATAGACTAATTCACAACCACCATTATAGGCGATACAATCATCACTTGTCCCCCTCAAATACTAAAGCACCCATTTCATTGATGACCAGTGCTCTTTACCTAGATTTTCCATATATTTGTTGATAACCCCAACTACATGTGAAATGTCTTGTCTTCTACTAACCATCACATACATTAAACTTCCTACTACATTAGCATATGGTATTCGAGACATATGTTCATTTTCTTCTTTTGTACTAGGACATAAACTTGAAGAAGGCTTAAAATGGGAAGCAACAGGTACAAAAATTGGTCTCACACTGTTCATACCAAGCCTAAAAAGTATTTTCTCGACATACTTCTGTTGTGACAACCCAAGCTTACCATTCCTCATGTCTTTGAATATCTCCATGCCCAAAATCTTCTTTGTTGCTCCTAGATATTTCATTTCAAACGTCCTATCCATTTGAGATTTTAACATGTTGATCTTAGTTATGATTTTGCTAGCTAAAATCATATCGTCAACATACAATACTAAGATAATGAATATGCCATTATTCAATTTATTAAAATAAACACAATGATCATACTTACTCGTATAATTGTGGCTCATCATGAAAGAGACAAATTTCTTGTACCATTGTCTGGGAGACTGCCTCAGACCATACAATGATTTCTTGTTGCGAATCTGAACTAACTCTTTGGGTTGTTCCATGTAAATCTCCTCATACAAATCTCCATGTAAGAAAGTAGTCTTAACATCTAGCTTCTCCAACTCCAAATCAAGTGACGCAACAAATGCTAACACAATTCGAATTGAAACAATCTTAATAACTCGTGAAAAAATATCATGAAATTCAATACCTTCTTTCTCAGAATATTATTTTGCAACCAACCTTGCTTTGTACCTCTCTAACTTATCATCAACACCCTTATTCATCTTGTAGACCCACTTGCAACCTACAGTTTTCCTGTCTCTTGGAAGTTCTACTAAGTCCCATGTAGCATTCTCCGCTAAAGCATTCATTTCATACTTCATTGCTTCTTTCCATTTTTCACTGTTAGAAACCTCCACAACCTCATGATAGCATGAAGGTTCATCATCATTAGTATTTAAAGAAACTGATGAAACAAAATCATCATACCTTCTTGGATGAACTCAGACTCGTGTAGACCTCCTTAGGGAAGTTTGTGGCTCATCCACAATCTGTTGATTGTCATCATCATCCATTTTTTCCTCTACAAGAACCTCTTCATGAACATCTTCATAAACTTGTTCATGTTCACCCTCATATGTAGTTGAACGAGTTTCAAACTAAATCTATTGATACCTATGTACTTCTACCTGTTTCATTTGAACATCTACATCTAATTTGATGAGAGATGATTCATCAAATATTACATCTTTGTTAATGATGATCTTCTGGGAAGTAGGATCCCACAACCTATACCCCTTCATACCATAACCATATCCAACAAAGATAATACTTTTTTATTTTGGATCTAATTTACAGTGTTGATGTTTCAGAATTAGAGCATAGGCTTCACAAGCAAAAACTTTAAGATTAGAATAATTGCAAGGGTGACCTATCCATACCTCTTGAGGAATATTTCACTCTATTGTTGTTGATGGTGATTGATTCACCATATAACAAGTTGTAGATATTGCTTCTGCCCACAGTTCCTGCTGCAAATTAGCGTTACTAAGCATACTCCTTGCTGTCTCTAGAAGAGTCATGTTCATGTGTTCAACAAGTCTGTTTTGCTAAGGAGTATGGGAAGTATTTTTATGCCAATCAATCCCAAACTCCTTGCAATAGTTGTCAAATTACATTGACGTAAATTCACCACCATTATCATCTCTTAAACATTTAATGTACCTACCAGTGCTCTTTTCCACTAAAGCTCTAAACTACTTGAAAATAGTAAATACATCAACCTTTATTTTCAACATATAGATCCACACCTTCCTGGAGAAATCATCTATAAAAGTAACAAAGTATGATGATCCTCCATACGAAATAGTAGGGGATGGTCCCCAAACATCAGAATGGATATAATCAAGGATTCCCTCGCTAGTGTGTCTTTTGGTTTTAAACTTCTGCCTATTATGTTTTCCATAAATACAGTGCTTGCATAAATCTAACTTTAAATACTTTAGACTAGGAAGTAACTTGCGATCAGATAATACCTTCAATCATTTTTTTCTCATATGGCCCAACCGTTGATGCCACAGTCGAATAGAGTCATTGTCATTCTCGGATATAGTTTTCACATGATCTAATCCAGTTCTTCCTTCTAACAGAAATAGGTTTCCAACCTTCTTTGATTTCATAACCAGTAGGATTTCTTTGTAGACCTTCATAACTCCACCTTGAACAATACTTTTATATCCTCCAGTATCTAAGACTCCCAAGAGATTAGGTTCTTTCAAAGCTCAAGTACATGTCTTACATTAGTTTGTATGTTAACAGATCCATCAAACATTTTAATTCGAATGATACCAATTCCCACAACTTTACATGATATATCATTTTCCATGTAAAAAATTCTATCATCTATAGACTAGTAAGTAAGAAACTAGTGTCTATGAAGACACATGTGATTTGAAGCACTAGAATCTAATAACCATTGTTGATCATAACGTGAAACAATATCAATTGTTAAATCTTCATGAGCCATACCTGAACTTGTTGTTGAACCTGTTTCACTTGTGTTTCTTTCCTTTGTCTCCTTTGGAGGGTCTTCTTTGGAGGCTTGTTGTCGCTTCCAACAATCCTTCTTCAGGTGTCTATATTTTCCACAAAACCACCACTTAATATTTCTCTTCTTTCCCTTCGAGTTTAACTGAGATAAACCCCTCTGAACATGTCTTCTTTCTTTAGCTCTTCCTCTGACCACCATCACCTCAGATGTGGAGGCTTGTAAATTGGATTTTTTCCTTGTTTCCTCAAACAGTAAAGCTCCAACAATAAAACATCAAACTCAATACTTTTTTTTGAACTAAAACTTGTAGAGGTAACAAAGTGATCCCATGACTCAGGAAAAAAACACAATAATGTAGTCACCTTGTCTTCAGATTCAAATTTCACTCCCATGCTAGTCAACTGGACTAAAAGTGTATTAAAAGTATTTAAATGATCAACTATTTTTGTCTCTTCCTTCATGCACAAACTATATAATTGTTTTTTCAAGAAGATCTCGTTCGTCAAAGATTTCGTCATATACAAGCATTCCATCTTCGTCCACAAACCGATTGTTGTCTTCTCCGTAACAATGTTCAACTGAACATCATCGGCCAAACAAAGATGTACGACACTAGTGCTCTCTCATCGATCTCTTCCCACTCTTCATTTGAAATGGTCATGGATTTATTTGTTTTTTCCAAAAACACCTTCACCACGACTTGTTGCATGAGCAGATCATGCATCTTGACCTTCCAAATCTCAAAAAAACAATTCTATTCAACTTCTCAATTTCAAACTTGGCACTTTCAGTCTTTTGCATTTTAGTCGCCTTTATAAATCTCGACCTCTGTTCTCTCCAATCTAAGCCCAAACAAGCAGGCAATGCAACATGAACATTATACTCCTAACCCAACCAATCGAAAAAACCTTATTGGACGCAGAGCAAGTGAAAGTGTAGACGATAGCGGGCACCATATAAGTCGACGCTCCCTTCGAGAGGAGAGACCGACATTGTTTTCTTAAAACCCAAAATTCATAAGTTTCCCTTGAAATCGGCGCTCCCTGCACTAGGGCAGTCCAACGCTGATTTGGAAGCAACGCTCCACATACGAAGAGATCGGATCGGCGCTTCTTGAAGACAGATAACCCAACGCTGAAGTAAAACGACGACGCTCCCTTAAGGCAGAGCGTTCAACAATGAACTAATATCAGCGCTCCCTTTACCAATATTGACCAGCACCTCTGTCGCAAGGGAGAAATTTGAGAATTCGCAACGAGACAAAAAAATGGTCGCTCCTGTGTAATGGAAAACCCCGACCGGACAAAAAAAAATAGGTCTCTCCTGTGCAATGGAAAAAATTTACCAGCAACGGTCGCTCCCTCCGACAGAGATCACCCGCGACCATGCAAAAAACTTTGTCCTCTGCTCATGAAACGAGTTTCCTCAGTGATAAATCTCGCCCACGGACATAGCTCATTCGAGCTCTGATACCATTTGTTAGACTTGTTCAATGCAGAATCAACAAGTATTCAATTAAGTTGAAAATAGAAAAATAATAGCATTCACATTCACACAATGATAACACAGAGATTTACGTGGTAAAACCTTTCTTGTAAGGGAAACCTCCACGGGTCAATGATAGTCAATCTTTGATTATTGTTCAAGGGAGATGAATACAACAACCATCAAGTTCATGCTTCCAAATGGTACAAACAACCATTCGAACTTACACTCAAATCCACCTCCTTCTCTCATTCGACCATGCTTCTATATCGGCTTACATCAATATGAAACAAACTTGATTTGGTTACAAAATTGTTTATCCAATTTAATGGGTACATACAAAATTGGTAAATTTGGTTGAACAAACTACTAAACAAATAAGATCCATAAAATCTATCCATATCCATCAAATTTAGGAAATTGGTTGGTATATTCAACAGAATCTTTCTATATTGGCTTACATCAATATGAAACAAACTTGATTTGGTTACAAAACTGTTTATCCAATTTGATGGGTACATACCAAATTGGTAAATTTGGTTGAACAAACTACTAAAAAAAAATAAGATCCATAAAATCTACCCATATCCACCAAATTTAAGAAATTGGTTGGTATATTCAACAGAATCCACAGTCTCCTGCTATGGATTTGCTATGTATTTGAGCTACAATTTATGCAGCTTCTACAGCGGAGTTTATAATTATAGCGATTACGCTCACATTTTACAATCCTCAGATAACGATTGCAGATAACGATTGCAACGAGTAAAAATCCTTCAAATAAAAAAATTACATCAATCGAATTTAGAAAAACAAAGCATCTACCTCGTTGATGCTTTGTTTCATGTTTCGTTTCGATGTAAGCATCTCTGACAACCTCTGGTCTTCTTATCAAGTACAAGCATCCACCTCGTTGATGTGTGGTTCATCTTTCGTTTCGATATAAGCATCTATGACAACCTCTTGTCTTCTTATAAATTCTCGCTGACCTAAGCACTGATGTCACTATAAGACAAAATTGCAGGCCATGTTTCTGTTGATTTCTGAGGTTACCTTGTGGGACTTCAACTTGGTATTTGTCATCAATGAAAGCTCACAGAGAACTTTCCTTTTATTGCTAGGTTCTCAATCTTCTTCAGTCTTACCTTAGAATATGTTACACTCTCCACCTTACCTTAATATTTATTATACTAACATATTTCATATCTCCTTTTAATATTAATTATATATATTATACGTATACACTACAATAATGTTTACATATAATATTAATATCTATTTATAAATTTTAAATATGTTTAAATATATTTTTTTAATGTTAAAGAGTATACCAAAAAAAA
>SNQJ01S0191341.1:0-17997 GCA_010110895.2 Picea sitchensis
AATTCAAACAATTTAACAGAATTCAACAAGCCTGAAATTCTTATTAGAAGGGAATGAAAATATAGGGACAATAGCCATGATTCCCTTCTTGGTCTCTTGGACCTTTTCACACTCACACTTATCACTCTGCAACCCTCTCATACACACTATGTTCTCGCCTATCATCCTTTTAATGTATTAAGGATAAGATCAATCTAGTCCATGGAGATAAGATCAAATATGACCAAAATTATACAAAAACTCTATTTAGCTTAAAACAATTTGATTATGATCCTGAAAGATAGGATCAGATCCAAACATAATTCCTAATTTATCTAGTTCTTCCACCTCCTATTACATTCGTGGAAAAATTGCCTTCTTCTTGAACACACTAGACTATTACAACTTAAGAAAATGATTAAAAACAATTACAATGAGGAAACCAACTTCCTCTCAGAAAGTTCCTAAGACTTTAGAGGTCAAATACTAGATTGTTGTAGAATATGCTCATGCATCACATGGTTTATTCCATGGAATTTAAAAGAATTGTAAGAGGATTTGTTCCAAGATAATTAAACATGGTTCCAAGAAATGTTATGGTTCCATGAGAATGATCATGGTTCCAGAAATTAGTTGTTCCAAGAAAATTGGGTTTGCCACAAAATGAAGAAGCACTCATTGGGAGTTTGAACATAAACCTAGATATATTGAGCATATGAACTCATATTTTGAATCCAAAAATGTGTGGTGAAGCTGATACTGAGGGCTATGCAATGAACTTATAATAGTTCAAAAATTGTCTTCTTCCCATATCATTTATTATTATTATTCCAGGAATGGGAAAATAGAAGTGACCAATTTTTTGTCAACCATTGGCTCCTACCGTGGGATAGTGACCCCCTGTGGATTTCTTAGAACACCATAATATGAATACCAACTTCCTTCTCCATTGGGATATGGAGTCATATTTGAAATGAATTCTTTTAATTCTTCCTCCATGGATTCATCATCAAATATTATTTCCATATAACAACTGCCTTATTATGAAAAACTTGAACCGAAACAACAAACTTATGTACAAAGAAGATATACCTACCCTATCTTACTTAAAGGAAAACAACACTTTTAGGTGTAGGTAGATTTCTAATGGATCCATTCACGCATCCAATTTGTTTTTGGAATGAACTCCAGAGTTAAAGAACATGTTGGGGCTTGTACCAAAGAGGTAGGGGCATGTCCAAAATGTGTTGAGGAAACATTGAGAAGAATAAGCTTGAAATTTGATTGCATTGTTTGGCCAACAGTGCTTTGGAACCATGATTCAATATAATGAATTCTTGGTTGCTCAAGAATGTTGTTGGCTTCGATTGGAGGAGTAGTTTCCAATCTAAGAATACTTTCATCATTCTTCTCGTTACTGACCACTTCCAAGGTTCTTGATTCATAAATAATGTCTCGAAAAGACTCTTCCTTCATGTAATGGTAATATTGCTCATCATTCTTCTCAAGATTCATTTCTTCCACCAATTCTTCTTGCAACCAATGTTCTTGTGGCTTTTCATCCTTTGTTGCAAGGATGAAAACTTGGTGAATTTGGTGGAGACTTATCAATATCATTTCCAAATTTGTTTCTTGAAAGATCTTCATATGGAGTAAATGAAAGGTTGAAATCGTCTTCTTGCAAATTGGAATTATTATTTTTAGTTTCAGCTATATGACTTGATTCAAAAAAATCTTCCAATCTTTGATTAGACTCTTCTTCCAAGTCATTCACTTCATTTTCTTGTGTCCATATGGGAGAGGGTGGGTGGTCAACAACATTGAAAGCATCAACAAAAACATATGAATGCACTCTCGGGATGAACTTTTTTGCCAATGAATTTTCCAACACATCCCAACCGGTAATGGTGTTAGACAACAATGAACCATACCATTCAAGAGCATCCCCATGCAGAGTTTGTAAAAATAATCAACATGTAACATTGTCTTCGGTGAGATTAAAAATATCACATGTACTTTTGAAATTAAACAAATGTTGCTCTGCATCTTCTAAAATATTCCCAAATAATGTAGAAAAATTTTCAATAGAAATATTAGGCATTTGAAAATCTACTTCTAGAAGATTTAATTGGGTTCTATGAAATCGCTTCCTTCTTTGGATAATTCTTTGTTTTGTTGAGTCTTGTAAATCCATTGATGAGATTGAAGGAGAAATTAAAGGAGCATCATGATAGGAAAGAAACTCCTCAAAGGATTCATAATATACATCTTCTTGAGATTTTGTATTCTTTCCAATGGAGTTGCTAGGGAGTTCATTTGCCCAAATATTTTTTGCTTCTTGACTCTTTTTGAGTTCATTAAAACATATTTCAATAATATTTTTATAAACCCCATGCATCTATAACAAGTAGCAATCTTCTTGAATCTTCCTTACAAAACATTGAACCATTGAGACTCTAGTTATTCAATCATATTTGAAGCAAGGCCTCAGATTTATTTAAAATAAATGGTTCCCCAGTATGGTCAGCAAAAATGTTGATGTTTGAATCGGTTAATATCGAAACAACAACCTCACAAGGATATGAATCACCCTACATTTTTATATAGGTGGTACTCCTCTTTGACTAAAAGATATATCTTAAATATCTTGGATTGGGATAATGCTAAGCAATAACCCCAAATCTTTATTTCTTTGATTTGTATATGGAGTGGTTCTTGATAACCAAATATGATATTTTTGTGCAACAAGAAGTCTTTTAAAAAATAGAAATATTGAAAGGAAACTTCAATATCATAATATCTTTGTGTGTAACATCATATATACAACCTTTTGAATCACATGCAAATACATGATAAATCCATATCTTCTCTCAAGAAAAAGGAGAGAATAATTTTCATCATATCAAAGAAATTTAAAAGATTATTGCAGTTTAAACAAAAGCGAATTTAATAAGCATACTTCAAACCTCTCACACTCAGAAATCCCAAGATCTGAAACGTTATTGAAGTCATGCCCCAAAGTAATTATTTGTGGAATTTTATTCATGAAATATATTCTTCATCGTATGAAATCTATTTGTCAGTCACATACATTTTCGTAAATACTCCATGATCATATAAGGAAAATCTTTGAAGAATAGAAGAGAAACAATCAAGAACTCAACCTTATGCTCAGTTCAGAATTTCAAGCATAAAGCCTTGAGAAAATGATGTAGAAGAAAAGAGGAGTGGAGAAGATAGAGATATTTTTATTTATGATTAGAAGCTTGGCTGCATATCGATAATTGGTCCCATCTATTCTGATATTTTGATTACCTGCTTCTAACCCTTTGATGAAGCCCTTTCTTTCATTTTAAAACCGGTCCTTCTAACTTCTTGAGTAGTTAGGGATTTTTATTTCTTGGAGAAATCACTTTAATTAATGTCTCCTTTAAGTCTCATTAATGAATTTCCATCATTTATATTCATATCTTGAAGTGTGCATTTTTCATCTTTTAATAAACTTTTATTTGAAACTTTTAATTAACTACCCCTTTGAAGAGGAATTTTATGGATGTGATATTCAACTTTTCAACCATGAAAACCAATTTAACTGTGATCTTCATCGTCTTATCTTTCCAACGATCCCTGTTGGGTGCAATTTTTATTTATCGATTTCAAGATATGAGCTCGTGAAGTCGAGGTGTCAAGCAAATTTATCAGCAAGGCATAAAAACATTGTTGACTATTCTTTCAATTTATGAGAAAATTATGGCCAATTTCATCTCTCAATTCCTATTCCATCATCTTCCTTGTCGAAATACCTTTTCAACGAGGTATATTTTTTGCGATTCCGACTCCCAGATCTCGAAATATGGCCTTCAGAACAACAAGACTCAACAATCGTTGATTGATTTGATGGGGCAATCTGGGCCCTTGGTTCAAATTTTGTCCTCCTTCACAAGAATTTCAATTTTTTCTTCATAATTCTTATCCTACATGTATGGGGATGTTGGATTCTTTATGATATATAATTAAAAGTGTACTATATACTTAGTAATAAACAAAAGAGTTTTATAGAGATTTATAGGTCGACCCCTTCAGAAATTAATTAAATAATTAAAATTTTGAATGCTTAATCATCCTCCACCCCTGCCCAGTCAGGGCCCAATGGAATCCTCGTAATCGTCCAGTCAACATGCGTCATTGATCCATGCGCTTTTCAATGATAAGTCAACACAACTACCACATGTCACATTCTCATTCGTCACCATATGGCATGTTTAAACAATGCTTAGTTTCCACTTGTTTGCCATATGTCACCATATGTGGAGTAAGGGAAATACGGTGAGGGAGGTGAGGGAAAGTCTGTTTGTTCGCTTGGACATAAAAAATAAGTTAATTATGGAGTGAAGGGGAGGGGAGGGTGGTATATTCCAAAAGAGTTTACATTGTTTATTCCACAAAATTTTACGTGTTTTATTCCATAAGATTTTACGTGGTTTATTCCATGGAATTTAACAAATTCTAAGAGGTTTCATTCCAAGATAATTAAACACGGTTCCAAGAAATGTTATGGTTGCACGAGAATAATCATGGTTCCAAAAATTATTTGTTCCAAGAAAATTGTCTTTTCCGCAAAATGAAGAAGCACTCATTGGGCGTTTATGAACTCGGATTTTGAATCCAAAAAATGTGTGGCGAAGTTGATATTGAGGGCTGCACAATGAACTTATAATAGTTCAAAAATTGTCTTCTTCCCATATCATTTTTTATTATTATTCCAGAAGCGAGAAAATGGAAGTGACCAATTTTTTGTCAACAACTACAAACTAGTAAACTTACCAACTAGGGAATATAATTCTTTATTCAAGGGTATGGAATCCAATGTTATCAGAACCAAACTAGTCATCAAACTGGTTGACCCAAAAATGTAAATTGAACCGGAATCGGAAAAAAAACTAGCCAAAAAACCAATCGACCAAAAAATATATAAAATATCTAAATTTTGAAAAAAAAACATACATATTCATGTGCATTCATATGAATCTAGACCATTATACACAATATGCAATTTTTTTCATGTATGTAGCAAACAAGGGAGCATATAACCAAAATAACACTGATTGCAATCCATCTCTTAACCAAATTACATCAACAAAGAGGCTCTAAATAGCCTCTAGAGTCCAAAAAAAATCATGCTACAACAAATAACTACATATAATCAAAATCATTGCTTGTATTGGGATCCTCATATCAGTATCACCCTCTAAGCATTAAAATATTATAGAAAAATCTTAACATGCATAATCAATGATTTTTCTTGAGTGAAGTGTACATTTTCACTAGCGTTGTGATAGAGGAGTTCAACAATCTATGCCACTTGTTATCGCACAAGTTCTAGGTCGAGAAAATCCCAACCCAATCAAAAATTGGTGACAACTAAGAGAACACCTACCCATTGTCACCTTAGGCAGGTATTCTCGTCACTTTAGAGATGGAGTAATCACCTCAAGGGGGGGAACATTAGGTGACCCTAGGGGGAAATGAGATCAAAAGTGGTATGACAGAAGTGTAGCCCCTATAGGTCAAGATACTAAGTGCGAAAAAGTCTTGGGAAAGAGTCTTGGTGGTATTCAATGGTTGCAAAGGGTGATTGTACCCGCCTGAGACACAAGACAATCCAAGTATGCATGCGATATGTTAGGTGGACAAGCAATTTAAGCTTGTTGTCCCTAATTGCAACAGTAAAAAAATAATATATATCAGAAAAAAAAAAAACATATTAAGAGCTGCAAATAATGTGTTATAAGTCGAGTTAAATAAACGAGAGACATGCTAGTAAACACTAGTTTAGCTCAAGAATGAAAAAGAAAGACTTTGGCATGAATATAAGGCTATAAAAAAATAAGTACTACAATGAAAATTATCAGCCTTATGGCTGTAGCAAATAAGTTATCACAACCAAGAAATTAGCCACCCAAAATCACAAGTAATCCACCTAAAAGATGTGCTAGGCCTAGTAGATTGTAGGGGTAAATTATTAGCAACTTTAGATGGTTGAATAGTGAGTTATTAAGAGAGTTGTGTTAGGGTTTCTGCAGCCCTAATGGTCGTAGATAAAATTTTGTAACAACAACAAGAAGCACGTATCCAAAGGTGATTCCCTAGTGGCTCAACCAAACATATAAAGCATAGAATTGATTCCAATTTAGACAACCTCAAAATCCTGAGATTTCACGTTAACCAATGCAATATTTTATTTCTCCAATGAAATTATTTTTAGTGCCTTTAGCTATTGGGTTATGGATTTAAATGAATAAAGAGCTAACAAATTTTATCTCCTTTGGGGTGTAAACCCTTTTACTCCCCAAGATTAACAATGGTAACTAGGAAATATTAGGAGGGTGTAAACCCTTTTACCTCTCCTAGTAAAACCTTGTACAAATAATTTCTAGACAAAAATGATAGATAATGGTGGGGTTGTAAATCCTTATACTCCCCAATAGATCTAACAAATCAAACTTGTAACCAAGCAATGAAGCATCAATAAGATAAAATCCTTACCTAGTCCAAGAAATGACAAGATAAACCTCCTCTTACCAAGATAAATACACCACAAATGCAAGAGAAAATCTCCCAGAGAGGTAGTGCACTACTTCTTCCACCAATATCATGAAGAAACCAAGACAAGAGCACAATAGAGAAGATATTTCCCAAAGAGGGTGCAAATTTTAGCTAGGAAGGCTTCTCACAATGGGAGAACTATGATTAAAATGCGATACAAATTATCTCTATTTGTACAAAATGTTCTAAAAATAGTTTGTCCACACAATTTAGGGTAAACCAAAAGATAAGGGGTCAACATCCCTAATATTTCCCCTTTACAAAATAATATTATTTAATTCACACTTCTGCACATGAAAGAAACCCTAAAACATGACGACACCCTCCTTTTGGGTAACTTTGGGCACTTTAAGTCAAGTCATTGAGATTGGAGAAGGGGCGTTGGGATTCCAAAAGACATATTCCAAGATGCTAGGACATCTATCCACTAAATCAAGGCACCAATCCTCATAAAATTTCTAAGTGTCACATCACCACAACAACCTAGCCCATGTGTGACGTCAAGCTCCAAGAAGGTGATGTTTTACCTCTTTCAAGCAAATCGTTTGGCATGTAGGGGATGGGTAAGATCCTCCAAGGTGTCCTCAAGGTCTCCAAAGGCATTTCTTCATGATCCAACATGTGGGCCCTTGACATCCAACCTGTGGGCTTCAAGCCCCATGGAAGCCCAAGATAGGCTTGTTCCTCCAAAATTGTCCACCAGTTGGGTCCTACAAAAACAAATGGATACACCCTCCAAGGATCTTAAGTAAAAGCATCACGATGATTAAATAACGTCAATTAAATAGCCATCTAAGCATGTACATCCAAACTACCTCATCAAAATAAACCAATGCTCAAAGACCATATGCAATTTTCCAAGTTTAGGTATGGGAGGGTTGACAAAACGACCTATTGGGTGAATCATACCTCAAGTTTAGAGGTGTTTCTCAAGGGGAAATCCTTATAATTCATGTGGATGAGGTGTCATGGATGAGGGGAATACTTTTGGGCACGGGGTTCATGAAATTTAAGGGGTTTTAGTGTCTCACTTATGGGTTCCTTTGTAGAGGGTGTGTTGCACCTTTGTTTTCAATGCAACCTTTTTCCAATTCCATTCAATGCCATTAATTAATTAGAAATCCAAAACCTTGGGTACTCCCTATTGGTGAATAGATTAGCTTGGGGGGTAGTACCGAAAGGCTACTTGAAGCTAGAGGTACACAAAGTTCCATATGCAAGGAAAGAAAGGGACATCACATGAGTGTACACACCTCAACAAGTGGGGACATTTATATAATGTTAATTTTCTTTTGCAGGTCTTTGATTTTGTAGGAGAAGCATTCCATTGCTCTCAAGACCTCTTTGGGTGAGCATCTCGAAGGTTCAAAAGTAGGCTTTTATCATTTTCCAACTATCTCCCCTCTGGGCCTTCGGTCCCTTCTTCCAATGAAATGAGGGATAACCCCTTCTTGGGTCATTACACCTGAAAATCCCAAAAAGTGAGGAGATGAGGGGATGGAGTGTGGAAAGTGATAATTATGGCCAGGAATGACACAATGAATCGTCAAAATAACCTCCTAGTATTAGCCCTATCCCTAAGGGTGACCCACTTACTAGGGAGAAATGTCAACCACCAAAGTGAAACAAGGAAAAGAGCATAATTTCCAAGCAAACGTCACATAATCAAAAGCAATAATAGATGCAACAAACTCAAATGCCTCAAATATTGAAATGTCACTCACCATAATACCTGAATTGTACCTCATGGAGAAAGACAATGTCTTTTGGAGGCCAGTTGATGTGGTGGATGTCGTCATGACGAACCTAGAGCTATGGTGGTGAGGTGGGTCTTTGTCTGTGTGAGTGGACATTGTTAGTCAAGTTGTCTCTCGGTACTCCATGTCTCCAACATGAGGGGCTCGAGACATCATCTCCTTAGTTATCCCTAGAAGTTGGGGATAACACCACCAAAATATAGAGGGTTTGGTGCTCTTTATTAAATTCCATTTCCATGCCCTCATACATGATATAATCTCGTGGAAACGTTGCAATCCTACTAATACTAAAATCCTAAAAATTGTTAAGTCCATTGAATTTTGAACAGGATCCAAAATTATGCTTTCTCCATATGAAGTCAAATGAGGTTGGAACCACTCTCAAACATCTTGACACAATTAATGGTAATGTTAAAAATTTAACTAAAGGGATAGAAAAGGAAAGATAAAGAGAATGTGTTACCATTAATTACCAGGGTTAGGTTTTGTGCTTCAATTTAATTACTTTCATGTTTTTTTAAATAGCTTTAGTAGGGCCCTAGTGTTAGGTATTTTTCTTTCCCTTTACTTAAATTATTGTCTTTTTATTTTTAAATTGATTTTTGGTGGTCCTTAGCGGCACATTATGGAACTGACTAGTTCAGTGCTTTAGGGTCAGTTCGCGTACGAGATCGACCAATTTGGTACAAAATGAACTTAACTAGTCTGAAACAACTATTTAGAATGGTACGACACTGAAACTGATTGGACTGGCGGGTTCCTATCCGTTTTTTATAACATTGATGGAATCAAGATAAGAAAAATGAAAACCTTTGCTTTATTAAGAAAACTATGTACTATAACTAACCTTATTTTTTTATTTCTAGATCAAATGCCATAGTTTGGGTGAGCTGAAGTGGCAATCCCACTTATGACCTACTCTATCTTTATAGAACACTACCAACATGTCTATGTTGTTAATTTTTTATTATTTATTTAATAGTTGGTTTGACATTTTTTTAGTTTAATTATTTTTTTACTTCAATTTGTAATATTAAATCTAACACAAATAATAGTGATAATTTAGACATTCTACTAATTTTCCTCTTTTTAAAGTGAAGGAAAATTATTTTAACTTGAAATTAGTAAAAAATATTTTTTGTATTAACAACATTATAAATCCAAAATTATAATTTTAGTTTATATAACCAAATTTTAATAATAATAAAACTAAAAGAATTAAATTAGTAAAAAAATTAATTTTTTAATAATATTCATAATTTAATGTATTAAATAATAATATTTTATTTTATATATTTACTTTTTCAAAATTCTCATAATTTATGTTATGGTTGAAACTAAAAACACCTTTCTTTTTCCATATGAGTTTTACCCTTTTAAATAATATTCATAATTTGATATATTATATCTATATTTTGTTTAATTAATTTATAAATAAAAATAAAAAAAATTATAAATTGTTTTCCAAATTTAATTTTATACATTATGTATTAAATTAAATAAAGAAGTTCAATACAATGGACACACAAGTTGCAAACAATTTAAACATAATTGTACGTCCAAGTTGCAAACAATAAATATAATTCAAAATTTTTAAATAGTGAAGTTAAAAATATAAAAAACACTAAAAATCAAAATTTTTAAATAGTAAAGTTAAAAATATAAAAAACACTAAAAAGTATGTTTAAACATAGTAATTTTTTAAGGAAATATTAAGAATAATGAATATCTTTCAACACCAAAATAAAATATGTTTCCTTTGAAATTCAATAATTAATAATACTACAATATAAATGTATGGGTTTAAAAACTAATAACCATTCTACTGTACTCTATAATAAGAGTGTTGTCATCAATGCCAAAGGGGGACATTGTTGATTATTTGGGTTGGTTGTCATTGATGTCAATCCTTGAAGAAAGTCCGGTATTGAATTCCGATAGCACAAAGGTTTGGGTAATGGAACCAAGTTTGTTTGATGTATAATGGTATGAGTTTTAATATATTTGAAGGTAAAACTATTCTAGATGGATTATACATGTCATGTCATTTCCGGTGGTATGTGGACTGTCACATAACTCCTCACGGTTAGAGAGTTATGGCCATGTGAAGTTGGAGAACCCTCATGAGTCATCTAGAAGCCCCAAAAGGTCAAAGTAGTCAAAGTGGTTGCAAAGAAGAAATTATTTAAATAATAAATTGATGTGATGAGTGTACTATAAGTCAAACTAGATACAAAAAGAATTATTTAAATAATAAAGTTAATGGAGAAATTACTAAGTAGACAAGTGGTTAGAAGTGGGTTAGCCCTAAAATATGGAAAATGGTTTAAGATGGTTAGAAGATAACCCCTTGAGGGAGCTACATAAAAGTATAAATAAGAGGCAAGGGTCTCTCATTTTAATTAGACTTGAGCATATTGAATATCTATAAGTGAGTGAGGTAACCAAATGATATCTAAGGCGAATTTCAGAGGGAAGGTGAAGTAAAGAAGGCCGAAATAGGCTAATTTCATAGGGAAGGTGAAGGCAAAGAAGGCCTAAATTCATGGGAGGATAAATTATTTTGATGATGCTTTCTAAGGCATATATTTACATGTCATATCATCATTTTCACAATAACTTTATCTAGAATGATTCAGATCATAAATCTAGAGGTCAAAGAAGAAACCTATCCAAGGAAGTCAGATAACATTCCAACTTTATGTTGTTGTATTTTTAGAGTTACACTGTGGAAAATAGGGTTTGTGGTTAGTCTTGAACTAGTCTAAAAACAAGTGTTTCTAAAAAACATCACAACTTCTTCATAATGCATCCAAATTCAAGAAGACCCTCAAAATGTATTAGTTAGAGTACGCCTTTTAGTAGTATTTTGTGTACCATTTTCGTGGATCCATACAACAAAAAATTCCATGTGGAATGCTCTACAAGTTCACTCTAGAACAGTTTTAATTCAACAAGGCATGCCATTTTGCTATAACTCATTTTTTTGAGAGGTTCCAAGAATGAAACTTGGAGGAATTGCATAAAAGACACTGAAGAACATTGTGTACTATTTTCATATCTTTATTCATCACATTTACATAGTTATGATTATTTCAAGTTAGGGTTGTTGACTAATCCAAAATTAGTCATGTGAGACTAAAATAAAGTTTGATGAAAATGCTAGTATCTTGTTGTTAAAGTTAAGGAAGATTTGCAGGTATGTGATCATATACACCAGGTCTATTACAGAGTTACAAATCAGATTTGGATGATGAAATTTATGAGGGATTTTGGTTGAGGTACATGTTGGGTACATGGTTGAGACAAGTAGTTGATGAATTGACACATACATGAGGTGTATAGTTGATTATGTTGGTACATATTGATGAGTCATAGTTTATTTGTATTTGATGCATGATTGGTACATATTTGGTGCATGGTTGATGCACTCATTGATGGTATAGGTTGAGGTACAGGTTGGTGCATGGTTGATGCACTTGTTGATAATACAAGTTTAGGTACAAGTTGGTGCATGGTTGAAGCACTTGTTTATGGTACAGGTTGTTACAAGTTGTTTGGTACAGGTTTACAACAGTATATCTCACAGTGATAGTGTGACAGTGGTTCCATCATTCTACTTCTACGATAGGGCGGTTGGACGGGGCAAGGACAGGTTCTTGTAGCCACCTTCCAGTTGTAGCCGGAGAACATAGAGGGTTGTAGCCTCCTTCTGGTTGTAGCTAGAGAATTGGGGAGTTGGAGTTTCCCTCAGGTTGTAGCTTGAGAAACTAGGGGGTTGGAGCCTCCTTCTAGTTGCAGCTGGAAAACAAAGGAAGTTGATGCTTCCAATGAATGTAATTCTTAAAGACATATAAGAAAACACATTCTACGGTTTTCTCCTGCTTTGGATTTCCACGTAAAAACACTAGTGTAGTGTGTATGTGTCTAATTACTCATTTGTTCATTGTTTATTTACTCTAAAACTATTAGATGATAATGCTATATTGATATAACACTTGCATTTTATGATTAAAAATAATTAAATTACTATATTGTTGATTCACCTCCTCTCAATAATCTAACAATATATAATAAATTCAACTATTATTATTATTATTTTGTCTAAAATTTAAAACACATTACAAAACATTTTAAAATTTGAAAAGTTTCAAATTAATAGTAAAATATACTACTAAAATTTCACAGGTTTCAAATTAATAGTAAAATATACATATAAAGTTTGTTAAGATTTTTATTGTTTTTTATAAAAGATTAGAACACAAAAATGAATTACACAACAATTTAGAAGTTTAAAAAAGTGGTTGTTTTCTCATAATTTTAAGTAACCTTAGTGGTGCATTAGTTGGGTCTCAATAACGATTGGTACCAAGTTGATCTTGGATCAAGAATGCCCTACAAAAAGTTGAATTTGCATAATTTAGTTATCTTAATTTTTATTTTAAAGTATTAAACTTTGTGAAATATTATGAAGTTGGTTTGTTAAATTCAACTATTATTATTTTGTTTAACATTTAAAACACAAAAATGAGTTACAAAACCTTTAAAATTTCTAATTAATAATAATATATATAAAGTTGGTTAAAGTTTTTATTCTAAAGGGAATACAAAAATGAATTATACAACAATTTATAAGTGGTTGTTGGCTTTTGAAAATTTCAGTAATTTTGGTGGTGCATTAGTTGAGTTTCAATAACAATTGCTACCAACATCAAACCGACTTTTAATGGATCAAGAATGCCCTAAAAAAAAATGAATTTGCATAATTTAGTTATCTTAATTTGGTGTACATGAAATCAACTTCATAATATCTTACAAAGTATTAATACTTTAAAGAAAAAGTTGTGGAGTGATATATTTAACTATCACAATGTTATTATGCATGGCATTGAAGTTTCCGCAAAGTATTAATACTTTACGCAAAAATTGTTGAGTGATATATTTAACTATCATAATGTTATTACACATGGCATTTAAGTTTCTGAGGCATCACATGAAGAGACATATTGACATGTCTATGAGTGCAAATAAATAATCAGAATGTATCAAGAATAAATTATAAATATTTGCTTTTAATATTTGCCATGAACTAAAATGTTGCCAGGTTTCTTCACATGGGATTGCTTCCAACAACAAGAACACATAGCCAAGTTTCTTAACATGGGACTACCTTCCAACAACAAGAACAATCACTTGACTACCACATATGCCCATGAAGAATGCACCTCGTATCATCACGTCAAAGGCCTTCCATTTCTTCTTCTTCATCAGAATATACATCTTCTAGTTTCAAGATACAAAGGTTTTGTTCCCCAAAAAACACTTGTAGAATCCCATAGAATCCATAACCCAAAAAAGCTAAAGTTTATATGCTCACTTAATCATCTGTAGGGAGAGGATGAATGCTTTTGATATCTCTGGAGAAGCCGATGTTTACATTGGTTCACTTCGTGGAAACGAGGTCTATGGCATACATCTTTCTTGAATGGTATTTCATAGAAATAATAGACCCCAACATAATGTTTTTAATAGATTTAATAGACCCCAATGTAATGTTTGAGTTGCCATTATTCTTTTCTCTCAATTTTTTTCTTGTAGCCTCTAGAAAATGTAGCACCCACTTGGTATTGTCTTTGCACCAACTACCCTTATGAGTTGGATCAATAGTTTTGCACATCTTCATTCTCAACTCAACAACAATGCAAGTAGAAATTATGCCTTGCACAACAAAATTGTTGTGGAATAAACAAATAGAGCCTATTGAGATACAATTAAATGACGATACAAATACAATTAGATCATGAGATAGATACGATAGAGATGTGCCCCTCTATTTTTTTGTGTGTGTAGATTTCAACTATAAATTTAAATTGGTTTAATGTAAATAACTAGGACAATAAGAAATTATGATCGTTGTTGTGAATGCCTATCTGTGGCTACGATTCCCTACAACTATACTGCTTAAACAATGCTTTGACGAATAACACATTCTAGCATAGTACCAACCCTTTTACTTTACCTTTTGAATCAAATTTAATAAGAGTTTCAATAGATAAACTACCTTGACTAGATTTCTACTTTCGTGCAACAGAGCCAATTCCAAGTGCCTCATGTTCTCGAGTGTTTGTCTTAATTGAACTTTGAACTCTAACAACATTAACACAGATCACACAATCACCTATTAGTGTGATGGACGCTGAATGATGCACATTGAATTGAACCACGTGCTCCTCATGAATTAGATGTAGCAATGCGGTCTACCGATGATCACTCTGTGACACAACCATAAGAATCTTGAAACAACTTATTAAATACATCAAATCGACTTAAATACACAACAAACAAAAGCAATGACATATTAAATAAGTGAAGGACAAAGTATAAAGTAGTAGGACATATAACAATATTTAAGATTTCTTATTTTAAATTATTATTATTATTTTTTATTGTTTGTTTTTTTTCCAACAATTTCACATTCAAGGAGAGATAAATGGTCACTTCATAGTTTTCTATCAATAAAAAAATAAAATTAAAAAATATTAAATATTAAAAAAATATTTTATATTTTTCAAAATATTAAATTTAATACATGAATATTATGAAACATTTAGAAACATTATAGAATTTTTTTTATTCGTATTGAAAAGTCAAAGTGATTTGACATGGATCACTATATTTAGTGTTTTGGAATGACTAATAATCATATTTTATTTTATATATTTACTTTTTCAAGATTATTATAATTTATGTTATTGTTCAAATAAAAACAATTTTCCTCTTTGGCATGAGATTCAAGTGCAATTGAGAGTAATATGTGGTTTAATGCATGAGATCAAAGTTCGATGTTATTAGAAAACATATGATCTCATTGGAGGTAGTTTTAGCCATGACCAAAGGGATAATGATTTTTTGGGGTTAAATTGAAATTGCCTTTTGTTTTTGGAATAAGATCTAAAATGATTTTTAGGTAAAACCTAAAACTACTTTTGATTGGTTAAGAGTTCATGTTAGATACAAAGAAATATGTTAATGACCCAAAACCTAAAGATATGATAAGAATAAAACTCTACCCCTTATATAACACCAACTAATTATTCTACACGACTTGATTTTATTTTCTTTGAATAAAAATGATGAATCTACACATAACAATTAAATTATAATAAATTATGTCAATTAACAATTAACAACTAACAACTAACAACTAAGTTAATTAACAACTGAAAACTAAGTTATAATAGGTTGTGCAAACTCTTAAAATAAATAAATAAATCAAACTATGTTATGACTGACGTGTACATGTTATCGACCTAAGCAATCTCCTTTCATTTTTCGTTTAATCATTGAAAGCGGATTGAGCTGTAATCTACGGAAAATTTAAGACATTTAATTGTCAGCGGATCCGTATTTCCCAAACACTTTCTGACCCCAAACAAAACAAAATGGGATGTTCGTGGAAGGAAAACAACACAAAAGGTAACACATAGATCGTGACAAGTAAAAGACACCCATCTATTGGTCGTCAAGAGATAATATTACCGGCCTGGCTTCCAGAGCTCCCTTATATCTGGATAACCATTCTTCAGCTCTGCGATAATTTCCTCAGACTGAAACGGAACCGTGCAGGAAAATGCAGGTAGCAGTAGCTGTGAACGCAGAAGCGGGAGTCGTCCACAGCCAATGCCTACTTGCCCATGTTTTCCGTCGCCACAGACTTTACAACCTCTCAAATCATTCTCAACCGCTCTTATTTCTCTATAGGCGCTCCAGTACTAAATATAATCCATCGCAACGCGGATCAAATCATGTGAAGGTCTCACATCCCAAAAGGCTTTATGTTTTTCGGACGAGCTCGGAGGTAAGCCCGACTCTGTCCATCTCCCTTTACTACTCAGGCGCTTAAAATTCTGCAAGGATTCGCGAATTTCCAAAATCTCTGAAGCTAATCATGAAAGCTAATTAGGGACTCAGTGTTAAGTAATCGATTATTTTTGCCTGTGGTCGAGGTTTTGTAATAATAGCTTCTTGTAGCTGCGAATGTTGAATTAAATGCGAGGAAAAGTGTTGGATTTACTTTTTATATTTCTGAAGCGCAACTTTACCGGTTGTTTCCATTCAAATTGGCCACAAATTTGCTAATGTGGCAGTTATTATTCAAGTCTCTAACTTAATAAAGAGCCTGGACCTGAATTGTTCTACAATTTATGTAGATGGCAACCGAGAGCGTAGAAGTAGCGGACATGGAGAAAGGCAAGGCGGGAAATACATTTGACGGCTTAAAAGAGTCCTCAAGGCCGCTGGGAATATGCCGGACAATTACCTTACCCCGTGCTCGCACTTTGGCGCAGGCAGGGGATCAGCTGCAATTGGCCATTAACGACTTGAAGTCGGCTCCTCCTGGCTGTGAAAGTGGAATTTTAAGGTTACAGGTGAGAGTGCCATGCCATGCCCATACCCTTTGGGCTACTCCAAAATATAAGCTCGAGGTTGACATTCAATGTTCTAATAGATTAAAGTGTTTTCAACAACTTGCAAAACCTTAAAAGTAGGCCATCGGCTAATACAATAACAAGAATGCCTTATGGTTTTGGTGGAATTTAGCTTGATGAATCTTGAAAATGTTGTTTCAGCAAGTACAATGCAAAGCAGCGAGAAAAATCGAAGCAAAATTTCTTTTCAATTTTAGTAGTAGAAAAAAATAGTTTTTATTTAGGTTGTGTTTAAAAGAAAAAGATTTTTGTCACCATGAAAGAAATTTCATTTCCAATAAATTAATTCAATTTATAAGAACGACACTTTATCCCATACAAGTCTGTATGAGTCAGCGTCCTGGGCCTTTTGCAAGGAAGATAAATTAAAACAAGTTTCGGATTGATTTATTGTGATCGTAGTTTGCATTTTGTTGCTCACTCAAAATTGCATTTTAAAAAATATCTTAAAAGTACCTAATTGTATGCCTCATTGTTTACTTTAGGATATGTTATTCTCCTTGTTATTGCATGATTTGTAGTTAGGTCAAAACCCAAACCAAACAACAAACGTGTGACATAACTGGGGACACCTATCACTATCACCTCAATAGATATCCCCCTCGTTTTAGTGGTGGACAAGTCCAACACAAGGGAGGCTTCCCAGGTGACCTTAAGGGGATAAAAGAGAACAAGCACGAGAGTTGGAAGAGACCCCTATTTTGGTCACTTGAACAAGGTGGCCAAGGCTTCTTGAAGAGAGGCTTGGGGAAAGAAAGAAGATGGCTCGAAGAATACCTTGACCATATCTTTGATAGCTTATTCTTGTTGACGTTTTGGGTAGCATCGGGTAGACATTCTCCTCAGATTGGCCGTGTGACTTTTCTAAGGAAAATGGCCCAGGCGTAGTATTTATCCTTGATCATGTGACTTGACAAGGACTGACAAAGACTCGAGGTACATATGCATTGGGCAGACATTCTCCTCAGATGGCCATGTGACTTGGCCAAGGAGAATGGCCCATGGCATTGATGTTCTCCATGTATTAGCATCGGTTAGACATTCTCCTTAGATGGCCATATGACTTGGCTAAGGAGAATGGCCCAGGTATAGTCTCTATCCTTGATCATGTGACTTGACAAGGACTGATAGAGACTTGAGGTGCTATGTGGGAGAAGTATACATCA